>NW_019379563.1:927355-940136 GCF_000648655.2 Copidosoma floridanum
TTCAAAGATGTTATACCACCCCCCACAAAATATTATATGTATAGTATAAAAGTATAGTATAAGTCTTTATTCAAGCCAGGGGGCTCAACCACGTATGGCTTTATGGGATAATAACAATGTATGTTTTAATCAAATAGTTACAGATTAGTGCACAATACTATAATCAGCTAAACTCAAATACAATCAATTGTATTTCGATTTATTGGATCCCTTAGTTTCTTTATAAGCATAAAGTTTATGGTGGGCTGACTTTTTTTGTTAGCATTTTGTAACGTTGCATTTTGCCAGTCCTGTTAATGTGTTAAAGTCTATTACCACATTCCTACCAAATCACATGGAAATATTGTATAGTATTTTTTCTCAAAACATCCCACATTCCCCCNTTTTTGTTAGCATTTTGTAACGTTGCATTTTGCCAGTCCTGTTAATGTGTTAAAGTCTATTACCACATTCCTACCAAATCACATGGAAATATTGTATAGTATTTTTTCTCAAAACATCCCATTTCCCCCCCCCCCACCTACCCCCTGCGGCCCTTCCACCGACCCCTACGAATTTTTTCGAGGCCCCCACAGCCTTCCAACACTACATTTGGGGAACCTGACCGTGATCATACCATCTTTACCTATCTTTAGACAAAGCTGTCTTATCGCCATGATTTATTTTATCGTCAAGAAGACATTTAAAGTCATATAGTTAATTCATAGGGGGTTGTTGCGTAAAACATCATTATTTTTACAACTAAGTAAGTTTAAAAACCAATTTATATGGAGTTAACAATATTTTGAAACCAAATAATATATATACACACATATATTGGNTCATCAAGTGCAGACGTTTATAACTAATATTAAAAGATTAACCAGACGTTCCGTCTTTTCTCTGTTTCCTTTTATATGTAAACAAGTAACGTGAAATAAGGTGACACAAAACTTATTAGAAAAAGAATTTAAATTATTATAAAATAAATAATTATGAATCCAACGGAAAGAGAAAGTACAAGTCATCCGAATTGGTCGTCCGAATTAATAATTAGCGGAAAAAAAGGTAAGTTAACTTGGATATTATATTCAACACTCTGCTTCTTCCTTCCTTTTTTTTAAACAAGCAAATAGTTGGACTATCTGCTGTCCCGCAGCCTGTGAAGGACCGTGAGACTGTAGTCCACAGTTTTTGGTTTGAAGCTGAAAACAAACTTAAATGACATTAAACGTTATTTAACAAAATTGATAGCAGAGCGCGGTTTATGGTCTCTAGCTATTTGTTTGTTTATTATATATTTTCTTATTACTATCTTTCTCTTAAGAGACACCAAACACCATTCAATGAAGCATGTTAATGAATGACGTGTAAAACCTCATATAGTACACTGTGCGCGGACGCGTATATGCTGTGCTTTTGCGGATAGCATGGTATATGCGGTATTTTGTTATAACTGAAAAAAAACTAGATAAAGAAAATAACAAATAANTACAACTAATGGGAATTGTTTTCTATATAAAATAAAAGGTAATGATAAAGTATTTTCAGTATTTAATGTAATTCTTGTAATGAAAACTTTACTACCAATTTTTTCTCCCGTTACTATTTCGCCTTCTACGTTATACTTCAGTACTATAGTAATTCGCAATCGTGTACCGTTACATAATCCGTCTGATATACTCAAATTTCGAATTAACTTTACTATTGTACCTATTTTTAATTTAAGTTTATGAGGTGGCAAGCCTTCACGAATGCTGTTTTACATTTCTACGGGAAAATTTATATAAATATTATCATCTGATTCATCAACACCTTTATATGTTGCAGTATCGATGTTGTAATAAGTTTTAGTTTCCCCATGTTATTTACTCAAAATCTTATTGTTTAAAAAAAAAGTATATTCATTATGTGAAGTAAGTATCACGTTACTGTCAAAACAGTTGCTGTAATTACCAAATATTTTGGTACACACATCATCTGTTATCCAGGATTTAGAAATGTTAAACGTTTCTATGTCCCCTACTCCAACTCTTAACAATAATTTTTAAAATTCATTATTACTAGAACGGATATTATTTTGTAATCTTAAAATATTGAAGAAGTTCCATAAAAATGATGATTAAATAGTTTCTTCTATTATTATAGTTCTATTGCCGTTTTTTATAACTGGAAGGATTTGTCGAAAATCTCCTCCTAATACTATTAATTTATCACCAAAGCAAAGTTTTGTAATACACAAGTCTCTCAACGTTCTATCAACGATTTCTAGAGCTATTTTCGGAATCATAGTAGCCTCGTCTCATATCATTAAATCAACTTCCCTTAATTTTTTTTTCAGTTTCAAATTTTAAAAATACACTTTCAATATTATCTAAGTCTAGAGGTAAACGAAAAGTTCTATGACTGGTCATACCTTTTTGTAGTAATACAGATGCAATTCCTGTCCAAGCCATTGACAAAATATTTTTACCTCTAGAAATAAAGTAATAAATGAGTGTCTTATATAAGTAGGTTTTTCCGGATCCACCAGGACCATCTATGAAATATACTTTTTTATCTTGTTCAAAAATAGTTTTAAAAATTTTTCTTTGATCTTCATTTAAATTTGTGTACATTATATCGAACTTTTTTTACTGAAAGATATTTCCTCAATATTGCAATTATTTATATAGTTGCTAATGGTTGGTGTCGGTAAACTAAAAGACTCACATGATTTACCTTCCGATACTAAAATTTGATTAATATGAAGAAGAGCACAATTATTATTATCATTATCGAAGTCTTCCGTAAAATATTTTTTATATTCATTCCATATTTTATCTCCTTGAATGTTTTCTGAAATCAAAAACCAAGCAAAAAATCGTCTTAACTGGTATAAAAACATAATTGTTATGGCTTCTTTAAAAATATTGTCAATTTTAGAATCATGTTCTATTAAACCCATTGCAATTGCAGTATCCCTGAAATTTTTATATGTTATTCCATTATGTTTTTTAACGTCTTCAAACGTTGTAGCCCCATGTAATTTATTTAAAATAAGTTTTAAAAAAAAGCGTTCATGATCTTTTGGAGATACTATGTTCAATCTACCTATAGCAATATTTTTCAGTGTAATTTTCCTTTTTTTCCAAATTTTAAGTTTATTGTCAAAAATGTAATGTTCTGGAATGTTAACATATTTTAGTGATTTTGCAAAATCATCTACTTTATTTAATTCAAACCAAGCTGTAAGGGGTGTTTGATAATTTTTTATTACTTTTTTGATATTATTTTCTTCAAATATGAGTAATGAGTTGTGTACATGTAAATGAATTATTTTTTTTAATTTTTAGTCACATATAAGCCAATGTATAATTTTACCGTACGTATGCTCTGTTACATGGCGTATGTAATGTTTTTATTACAACTATATTGCATACACTTCATTGAAAAAATTTGGTGTAATTTTTTTCGTAGGAATTAAAATTCTTTTTGTAGTTCCAAAAACATGTGTTAAAATAACGTAGAAATCAGACAAATCTTACCTTAATTATTAGAGGGACAGTGGGGGGACGGCAAGAGGTCTTTTGAGGGGCGGCGGGGGTTATGTGGAATGCCCTAAACATTTAACGATGTATATAATATAGGAAGATATATACAAATTTTTAGATACTGTATGACAGAGTTTTAGGATATTTTAGGGCGTTGACTAATAATATTTCTATATTTATAAGCTTATAAAGACGACGATTATCGCATCAATAAACAAATCACTTTTTATGTAAACATGTGTGAAGGAAGTAAATATACGAAAGAACTGTTCAAGTAAAATATTAAGGAATTTGAACTATTTTATTGTCCAGTGTATTAAAACTAGTTGTATAAAGTTCTATGAAATCTGATTTATCTTTATTATTTGAACATTATTTACAAGTACTTCTACATACAAACCTGCATTTTACTTTATCAACCTACTTCTGTAAGAAAGATATATATGTGATTTATGTAGAAACAACATTTACTTGTATTGTCAATTAAAACTAGGCCTTGAATAAAACTGACTCAAGTTTCTACTGATGACTGGTCCAATTCTAGATTTTGATGTACCAAGCGGAATATTTGCTAATAAATTGTCGTCTTCATTTTTGAACGCGTGAGTCAAGGTCTTCGGCGTCGGATACACGTTTGTAATTGCCATGGCTTTGTCCACAGATATACCTTTAAGCTGCAGCAGCTGTCGCATAAACATTTCTCGAACCGTGAAGCTCTTAAAAATACATAAATTAGGAATATCTTATAAATTTTATAAATATTTAAAGCCATACCACGTACTTTAGTTTTTTTTGCAGCACTGTTAAACTTTGTAAAGTTCATTAACGATACACGTAGGGAATCATAAGTAACGACATTTCCGTTCCCAAAATTTTTTGCNCAATTAAATTCGTTTCATGTGTATATTCTGAAAAAATTTAAGTTAATTTACAATAATAGTAGATTTAATTTTTTTTTCTCAGTATTCTTAAGTAGTAAGACTTGTACAATAAAAAGCTTTTAATTCTTTTATCTGTTGACATACAGAAGTACGTAACACTGCAAGGAATGAAAAGTTAAAAAACGTTTCACTTCATATAAATTTTTACTAAACCGAAGAAGAGAATGACGAACAGATCTTAAAGATTTATTATTTAATTAATTGCATAATAAGTGTACGGCTTTTTTACTAACTCTCTTGGGGTTAAATTTAATCTAGCAGACTTTTCGGGGTAGTAGGAGTCAAAGTGTAGTTTACTACACCCTTTGAGAAATCGGCTTCATTTTGTCAATGAAAAAAAAGTGCTGAATTTGAAATAAAATATTTTGAACAGTATAAACATAATCATAAAAATATAATATCATTGTCAATGACTCCTTCTTCAAGTTTTATCGCCCACTCGCGTATTAAAAAATTCAAACCAACATAGATTTTTTTGGTGTTAGGATTACCCGATGCCATCATGTACAGACATATCGTAAAAATCACACAGCACTTTTCATAGTATATACATGATATGTAGGCCCATAATTTTGCATATATTTCGCTTTTAAAGCTTTTCATATATCATACAGATAGACTTTTCAAATTTAGTTAGATTTTAGGCCCCGTTTGTTGTGAACGCAGCAACCGAAAGCAGTCGGCAAAGGTTAGGAGAAGGTAGGCAATCAGTGCTACTTCTTTTGTTCAAGTTTTTTAACTTTTAGTTCATGTTCCTAGCAAATGATATCCCTTGTTGATACCACTCTGTATACCTGTATACAAGACAGAAACAGCTAGCAACACGAACTAAAATTCTGGAAACGTAAGCAACATTTAGTCACGCTGATTGCCTACTTTTCCTTAACTTTTACCGACTTTTGCTGTTGACTGCTTTCGGTTGCTGCGCTCACTATAAACGGGGCCTTAGTGATAAAAGTTGGTTCTAACCTCTACTAGGAATAGATGACTCATTAGATTCTAAGTTGGTACCTACCTCTACTTATATGCCTGGGAAAAAAATTTCACTTGATTTATCATGTAATACTAAGTCGCGAACTAAGTTATGTAAAAATCACACGATTAGGAACGTGGTATTACCGATACTTGCAAGGGTAATGCTCATACACATATTATACTAGAGCAAGCAAGCCATCATATAGCTTATAAGTGGAAGTTTCCAACTCTAAGAAAAATAAAGAAGATGAGGATAGTTTTGTAACTCTCTCTTCTAATTAATAGGCTGCAAATATGTAGCATTCGGCCCGGCATCTCATTCAATGGTATTAAAATTGAACCAAGTGAAATTGTTCAATTGCTTGATGTCACACTTGACAGCTCTTTCACTTGGAGGGCACATAGTACCTTAATCGCCAGAAATTGTTTCTCTGCACTAGCTCGGCTTAGACGTTTTTGTCACAGGCTGCCTAGTGATACCAGACTGTTACTGTGTTTCCATACATGGAATACTGTGTGTCTCTACGGGATTTCTGCTGATATAGAAACCAAAACCTGTAGGTATATGATCGCAGTCTTGGGTTTTATTGACAGGCTGCGCAAATCCGACCACATCACTCCAGTCTAAAAAAAATATGACCTTATCTCTTTCTTTAGTAGAAGGCTTTAAATTATGCTGTGCCAGTTCGAGGGTGTGTTGAAGACTGGCTCTCTATTGTATTTTGCTGAGCTTTTTAAGTTCAAGTCGAGGCCTTTTAATGTTTTTGTTCCACAAAGCTCTGATGCTCTAGAACTGCAAGTAGTGCGAGCTGCCATTGACGTCTTTAGGCACTCGTTCACCGTTGAGACAGCTACGGAGTGGAACCATCTATCCGCTTAGCTACGCGTACCATTAAATACTTGGAATAAGGATCGGCTCCTTAAAGTCATCAAGGCACAAAATATACGTTTAAACTGTTAGTTTTAACTTTCTCAGCCTTACTTAGCCTTAGACTTAGTTTTCATTGTACTTATTTATATTTTTATCACTATTATTTTTATTAACTATTATCTTTTGTGTTTCAAGTTGCATATGTCTCGTACGAAATATATTACAAGACAAATTAGTTCTTGTAAACGCTGTAGGCTGTTCAACAGCTATGTACACTGATCCAAGGCTATCATAAACTTATGGTCCCTAGCCTAATAATAAATTACTCTTACTCTTCTCTTGATCCCCATTGGTTGATAATGCTGGTATGGAAATAGTAACACAGCTAGACTCTATACTTTTAAGTATGTTATCAAATAATCATGTGTAATGTGTAGGTTTGAAAATCACAATCAGTTACGAGAAACATGAATGTTAGCTATTGGAGTATTATTTCTAGCAAGAACTGCTACAGTTTTCAGTTAACACTTTAGTGAAAACAATCACCATCGGATGCATGGATACACAACTTTAAAGCATCAAACGCAGTGCCTTTGATTGGCTTGTTTTCCAGTAGGCTTCCAAACGAATCGTGAAATACTAAAAACTATTTAGAAGCACAGCTCCTTGTCTGCGAAGACCCATTTGACATTACAGTAAATAAGTAAATAGTACTCTTGAACTAATCTATTAGTGTAAACCACAAGAGATTGATGCTGCAGTATATTCAAGTCGTTTGAATTTTTGTAAGTTGTTTAAATTATTACAATGATGTATGAAATCAAAGTCTCCACAAAAATGTTGGTGACAGTTATACAAGGCTACAGTTCATTTCATTATCTATGTTATCAATGCTAGCAACTAATTTTTTGTATATTTTACTTTCTACATTTCTTAAAATATAGAATACTTTTTCATGTAAAATTTGTTCAATTACTTTTTCGACAGGTATTAATTTAAAACAATTTTTAAAAATAGATAACCTTACTAAAAACCAATTAAATTCGTTTCATGTGTATGTATTTCACTAAATATAGAAAACTTATTCATCATTCTGTTCATAAGGATTAGGTATCACATAAAATCGTTAAATAGTTTTCTTACACTTTAAGGACGTTCGGTAGTGATTGAATTTTCCAACGAATTTTTCTGAAATTTTGACCAGACGTTTTTATTGTTGTTACAATTAACCAGTCAAAATTTAAAGAGGTTCCTCTGTTTCGTTTTCGAGATATTGAATTTCAAAGTTAAGTCATTTTAACACTGTCGCTTATGGGAGAACTGACTAAATCACAGTTTTAAGCAAATTGGGCCAATGAATTTGGCCAATTTTTTTATATGTTACAGATAATGTTATTAATTTGATGTATACCAAGTTTTGCGACGATCGTCTGATTCGTTTATAAATAAAAAATTAAATAAAAGCTCGACCGAAACGCAACGGCAACGTCGCAAGTGGCGGGAAATTCAAAATGTTCCAGGATGTTGATCAGTAAATATCTCAATATTATTGTAGATATTTATGCATTCACGCATAAAATACAAGCTTACGTGTGTGCGTGAGTGTATGTACAGAACGCCCACCCCTTCCCATAAAAAACAATAAATGTTAATAACACGCTATTTATTTTTTTTTTTTATTTCAAATTTATTATTTCTTCTTAAGATACAATTTTTTTGCACATTACAAAATCACATGCTCATAGTTTGAATCACTCATCTTAGAAATCATCCTACTTATCTGACATCCCATGCTGTATGAGACTTGTCAAGTCATTTAAAAATTCAAGTATTTTATTTACACTGGTAGCTCTTTTGATTAAAGGGCTTTGCCCATTTATTAGAAACGATCTTAAACCATCATTACCTTCCATAAATTTATCAACAATAATATTAAAATCTACTTTATTTTGACTTAGATTTTTAATCACTGTTTTGGGAATGATAGACGACATGGGGGAAAAAGTTGGCGAATACATTTTTTCATCAGAAATTCTTCGAATTTTCGCAAGAACATCTTTTACGGAAAACACGTTCGTTGAAATATCATCCCATGAAAGATATGTAGCGGTTAATTTTTCTAATAAATCAATATTAACTATTGCATTATGAGTGTTTTCAACAGACAATATCAATAAGTCTTTTCCAAGATCTGAAAGCTTATGATTTTTCCTATTCGGAAAATGTAACAAACACTTACAGCTTTATCACAAAAACATTGATACACGAACGCTGTCGTAACCGACGCAGCACGCAGCAGACGAGCAGACAGTGTAGAGTGTGCAGAGACACCTGATGCGTGTACATGAACACTCACACATTTAAGACCCGTACGACGTTGCCAAATCTTCATTCATCGCTGGTTTCCCCTCACCGCGCAAATGTTTCCCCCCGCTAACACTACCGAACGTCCTTAAGATTTTGTAGTAAGCTCTCCAATGCTTCAGTTATTTTTAAATCTATTATAATTAAGTACACACATATTTTGATACAGCAAATCTGTCTTTTATTAAGACATTTCTCTCCTTCCTTTACATAGGGCTTCCCTGAACATGTCAAACAACTGATCTCTACGATAAAGGAGACTAAAGGAACATAAACTTTTCCAGCACATTTATAGAACTTTGTATGTATATTGCATTTTTATTTTTCCACTAGACATAAAAAATCATTTTTAAACGCTTTGCTATGTGTACCAATTCTAAGTTGTTGGAATCGTTCAAAAAATTATCAGCCAGGTATAAGTGACGGAACTACAGAGAACGTTTTGAAGATGGCTTACAGCAAATGTGTAAAGAGAAAAAGCTGTTTTTTATTCTAACGTTTTACCAAGTTCGTATTAAAAAGCTGGCTATTTAGGTAAGGTAGGAATTCTCGATGATACAGTGAATTTTTACCTTTTTTACATTTAATCAAACTTCAGGTTAATTATCAAGTGAGACACAATCAAATGGATGTGTATACTGTGGAAAGTAATATTAATTTTCACGATAAGTCCGTATAATTCCATGGTGTAACTCTGACAGCTAACAAAACTCATGTTTGACTAAATGTAACATCGAGCCGTAATGGTAGTTTTCATACCTGGTGGCACATGTCACCAAGGCAAGAAGTAGGTCCAAGGGGCCTGCAAAGTAGGGCCAGAGGGACTGCTTGTGCTTGCTCTGGTTGGATGCGCACCAGGTGCGAACCCTATTTTTCCTACTGAGGGTGCACTAAACGTCCAAATATTGAAAAAATCGCTCAAAGTAGGAAAATAATGTATCTTTATATTCTTAATATACGAGTGACATTTCCAGATAATAATTATTTCTTATTAAAAATCTACCGAAGGTTTGACATTAATTAATAACATTTATTAATGACGCAATTTTTTTTATCCAGTCTATTAAAACTCCATTGATAGAAATTTGGTTTTCAAATAATATATAGTAATTTTGTGCTTAAGTTACAACAACAATGAGATTGTGAAAGGCTATTGCTTGTATTTCAAACAAAAAAATTAGGATAAGTTAACGGTACAGACTCTTATTCCATTTAAAAAATTTTACGTTTAATGTTATATGTTATATGTAAGAAAAAAGCGGCTTTTTATTTTTTTTGCACCATAGGAATTTAAAGAAATTAGTATCATCATTTTGTATGTTCATTTTTAGAAACAAAAAAAATTTTTCCAACGAATTTTATGCTATAAAACTGTTGATCCTACAATTAGTAAAAGCGCTAGAGGTTTAAGCCACTGGAGTATTTTTCATCGTTACAACAGTAGGCTTAAAATTATTGAAAAAATATTAGCAATGACCTAAAAAGTCTTGACAATAGCTGGATCAGAAACATGATTTTTTTTTGCAAAGTATTTTTTATTTTAACTTTTTTTTTTTTTGTTACTATTATCTAAAAAACTGTTGAGTTTACTTACACTTAGAATTACTCATACATTTTATTTGACATCACGTGATTATAGCGGAATACGCGGCTCAAGAAGCAAAGCGAAGCGTCGAGCACTCGACAATCGGCAGGGCAAAGTAGTCTTGACGGATGATAGGTATAAGACGATTGAGCTTGTATGTCCCCCCTTAGGTCTCTCTGTCGTGGCTCTGCCATAAGCTCGAAAATATCAAAAGATTGGAATTCGATAATACTTGCTTTGTAATAATATTCGTTGTATACACAACTGTAATAAATCTGTTTATATTTAAACTTAGATCAAAAAGGATTTGAATTATTTAAAAGGCTTCTGGTAAAAAAATATTTAGAACGTCGTAGATTCGAATTTTGGTCTCGAACATGAAAGTACGATTCTCCGTTCATGCTTATCCCTCTCATTTCAATAATAAAAGGATGAGAGACCATCGCACGAGGAAGGATTCACTCATCTCTACAACGGAGTAAAAACCGTTACATCTGCTGTGATAAAGCATATTTAGTAAGTACACAGACAGGGAGAGAGATTTCCCAGCGATGGAGGTCACGAGCAAACGCTCATACCGTGAGCGCTAAGATACCATCACTCCTTCCTCATTTTTTCCTCATCTTGGTAAACCATAGAGTGGGTTGGGATAATGCATATCGTATTAAAAATCGATCTTACATCTATATTTCAAATTAATCAATCTTAACAACATCAACCAAATGATAACAGTGACTGGAAGCGTCCTTACATCAACCAATTTAAAAGGCAAATCGATGTATTCTTTTTCTTTCTTTATTTTTCTACGGATTACCACGACAACTTGTTGGCTTAGTCACTGGGGCTATCCACTCACTATCTATGTGTGAAGGTGTATTGATACATCCATTTTCAAACTCTTAATTGATATCATACCTAATCATACCATGGGCAAAGTGTAACTACTCAGTCAAAAATTTATAGCTATAATTATACCTACAAATGATAGCTGTATTATAGGTATAATTATCTATAGAACAGCTATAAATTTAGCTTTAAATTACAGCTGTAAATTTTGCTTAAATTTAATTACTTTAAAATTGGCTTAAAATCGAATTCTTTTGAAGTTAACCAGATAACTCATGCTGTCATCCGTATGATAACATCAAACCTGGAGGCTTGAAGTAGATTTAAATAAGTAGAATAAAACAAAAATCTTAAACAATACTTAAAGTTTTTTAATAATTGTTCAAAAATCTTTCAGGCCTCCAGTTTTGATGTTATCATACGTATGATAGCATGAGTATTATGATTAACCTATAAAAAATCCGATTTTAAACCAATATTTATGTTGATAAATTTGAGAAAAATTTACAGCTATAATTTATAGCTTTATTTATAGCTGTTTTGTTGGTATTTATAGCTATAATATAGCTATAATTTATAGGTGTAATTATAGCTATTAGTTTTTGACTGAGTATCTTCGGTGTAACACCTTGCTAGTTAAGCTGACACTCGGCACCAATGGTTCAGAATCATTCCTTAGTTTATAGTAATTATTATTACATACATTCGCAAGCAAAACATTTTTGGTAATATTACTCGTACGTATATCTACATATGTGCTTTATCAGTTGTACAGGATATACTAATAAATATTACTGTCATAAAAAATTACCGTCATATGATTTTGATTATTTTTGTTAAACGTAAGGGCTCCCCTAAAAAACTTGCGCATTCAAAATTATGTATCCGTTACCACCCACAATAAATTTTAAAGAGAGTTCTGTGAAAGTTGAGTTAACGTACAAGTCATCTGATAGCATTATTTTTAGCTATTTGGCGAACGGGGGTTTCAATAACAACCCTAATTTCTGTCAATTTTAATGTGCGTACAAAAAAATTAGTTAGCCACGTCAATTTAGTCATTGTGCCAAAAGGAAATTGCATTTTATAGGATAAAACAAGAACTTGAAAGTGAGTAATTACATCATTGAATAAGAATCTATGCGAATTGGATCAATTTGCTTTAATCATGGTTATTGTAGCAATGCTGATTTTTTTGTCAGAGTATAAACAAGATGTTATCATTTATGTAGCTGTTTTTGTTGGAAAAAGTGTTGTGCAAATTGTAAATTATGAAATGTGTGTTGATAATCTAACATCTAACAAATTTGAGTGCACCCCCATACGTATCCGAAACAAAGTGATTGATGGATCTTGTTTATCAATTTTTAAAATCAGTAGATTTATTACTCCCAGGGATGAAGTAGCGTCTGTATGCAAAATTCGCGATACGAGCTAGAATTACGCTACTTTCAATGAAATTATTTGATAATTTAAGCACATTTTCCGGAAGAAATTTTTTATCAAGTCGCAAAAGTAATCTTATAGAAATAATTTTCCAAAAACATTTGAGCTTACGACGAATATATCATGTAAGTGTAACAACGAATCATAAAATCAAACGAATTGAAACATAATAGTTTAGTGGTGTTTTAAAATCAATAATGACTATTTTAAGATGATAGTTTGATGTTGCATATTTTTATTT
>NW_019379563.1:940172-971132 GCF_000648655.2 Copidosoma floridanum
TTTATTATTTTTTTTTTATTGAGAAAAAGGTACTAATTGGCTGTTAAAAAGATGAAATAGATGTGTGTAAAACGATTCTCAAAAAAAGTCCTACGTCAGTTCAGCATGACAACCCTTCCGCTATATCTTCTCTTTACCAAACCTTCGGTATCCCCCTTAAAGGAAATACCTATGTAAGTGTATGCGACGGACCCAGCCCAATCACTTCCTGAACCCAGCACTTATATATATTACATCCAACCTATTTGAATAAGCACTAATTTGAAAATGTATTTTTAAAATTAATTTCTTTGAATTTTAAAATTGTTCGAATCCATTGAAATAAATATAAGAATAAATTTTAAAATGCTATTTTTTTGTCCTCAATTGAATTTTAACCTCGGTCTCCAGAGTGACATCAGATACGCTACCAACTGTACTACTGGTGAGTTGGAAAGTAGCTGTACTAATACAGATATGTTTGGAAGATGGTTGCACAATTAAATGAACACGCGTTTCAAATTGTGTTTTAAAAATTAACTTTTCTATAGGTTTAAATGAGCAAGCATTTTGAAATTATTTTGAGTTCATTGAAATAATATCAATATACGCTTGTCCTCACTCGGACTTAAACCTTGATCTCCAGGGTGATAGTCAGGTACGCTACCGACTATGCTATCGGAGTAAAGGTGTGTACCTTTACTAATATGTTTAGATGCCATCGACACCGAGTGTTAAATAAATTATCTTAAAGATAAATTAAAAATTGCTGTAGAATTATTTCACTTCATCTTGAAAATTATTAAAGGATTCCTTATAGTTGTCTAGAAGTTAACTGATAGGCAATTTACAAATAACTTTAACATGACTCTGCTACTATTTATACTCGTTAGTAGGTTTAAAAACATTTTTATATTCCTCATGTTAATTTTGTGACACGCTTGATAAGAGCCCCAACCAAACGCTTTTATTTGTGAGGTCAAATCGTCAAATCTTACTTCTCTAAAATAAGCACAGCCAAACAAAATTATTTTACTTTGCCTACTGACTGCTAGATGCCGTATTCGTTTCATTATAAACTTCTACAAATAATTATTCGAGTCAAGTATATAATCACTTATTGTATTTACTATATCTCTGGAGGTGAGCAGCCAGCCCCTGAGTGCATAAGCAGTTTTAGAAGTACAAACGGGGTTCCCCTATAATTGATGTGCAAAGCATGCTTCATACTTTGTGTTAATTTTGCTGATAGCAGAGCATCTTAAATCTTTAGCATTACAAATGTGACTGAAACACAAAGAGGAATGTTAATATTGGGTTTCATAAATGATGTTTATTATAGTGCTAACTGTTGAGATAGTATTTCTTTCAGACAGTTCTTTTATTACAAACCCCTAATGTTAATAATTTTGGCATTCTTCAAGAAATATTGAATGACAAAAATTAGTTTAGCAATCTTTTTAAGCTAACTATTGACCATACGTTTGCTATTCGACCATTTACATAGAGCATTAAAATAAAAAACTATTGGTTGAACATTTTCTTTTCAAGGTAAAATAATAAGCTCCTGAGAAATAAAAATTTTAGAGGATCTTTGAAAGCCCTGAATATCAACGACATAGTCCATAACCAAAAAGGTCTGATCTCTTGACTAGCTGGTTGACAACTGAGCTCTCTATCTGCTTATATCACGCCCCTTATATCGTTTAAGGAGTAGGGATAATTAGTGAGCATAAAAAGTCGAAATAAAACGCAGAAAGGCTCAGTATGTATAAAAAGATCCACGAGAGTAGAACTATAAGCAGTAACGATCATCATTTTAAGTCATAAAGTATGAGTCGAAGCTATAAATATAGCTACGTTAATTTGTGATTGATCCCTTCTGGATCTCAGTGATCATCATATGGTAAGGAGATTTTCCATAGAACTTATATTGAGAAAGTTTAGTGGATGGGTCAAGGTTCCCCCTACCACCACCATCTTCTTTTCCTACTCCCTTCTAATATTCCGTTTTATCTGTAGATATCATAAACGTTTAGTACTTTAAGTGCATAAGCTACAAAAATCTCTCAGGCAGATTGCTGACGTGGATACTGATAATCTACGGAGATGGTTGTAGTTGATCAATCAAGCGTTTGAAGCGTTAGAAAAGTACGTCTTGACATCCTTATCCAGAGGGAAGGTGCAAACCTGCGAATCTATCTGGCTTCTTTGCTCTGCGTACAAGACAAGTTGAGCAGTATAGTGAGATAAATTGGCGGAGAATTTCAAAGGCACCTTCCAGAGCAGCAGTCTAGTGAATGAAGTAGTGATAGTGTTAAAAACTGTGCAGATAATACTAATGTGCAGAACAGTGAGTGGTTTGATTTAGATACGAATCAACCCATTATGCATTAAAAGAAAGAGTTTTAAGAGAGAGACTCGGACTGGACCCTGCAGCTTCATCGTGGTTGCTTGATACCAAATGATACATCGCAAAAACTGTTTAGCTCAAAGAAATTCAGCGCTTCTATTTGTCACAAAAATAGTCTCTGAGAAAATTCAGACATGCTGCTCACGAAAGTTGCAACATCAACTGCTAGAATTTAAGATTTGTTCTAGTGATATTTCACTACCTGACAGACTACGACTCAGTTCATCATCAAAGAGTTGGCTACAAATGAAGACTTTGAAGAATGTGTCAAAGTTATTGACGAAATATACATTAAAATTATTTTGTAACCCCTTTTATTTTAAGTTTCCACTCTCAAAACATTTTTTTTCTTATATCTCCTCCCAACACTCTGTATCAATCTTGTGAACGCATGATAAGTAAGCGCGTAAGAAGCAAGTATCAGTTGTGTTCGTCTAAAACTAAGATAATTATCAGGCCGTCCTGATGAGTTCAACTAATGATCGAAAGCGAAAGGAGTTCAATCCCTTTCCTTTAATTCCTACTTTTTTCCTTATTCTATGATAAAAATGCACGATAAGGTATTAAATACAAGCGTGCAAAATGTATTGTATGTGAAAGTGTAGTTAATAGTTACCCTATAAGATAAATAAATTTTTAAAATATTTACAGTTTTTGGAACATAAAATAAAAGGGGTAACAAGATTATTTTGTTATACATTTGTCAAGTCAATGATCAAGTCAGATGCCATTTTCACATTGCTTAAAGCATTCCTTCTCTTATACCTCCTCCCAATACACTGTATTAATCCAGCAGATGCATGATAAGTAAGAGCGTAAAGAGCAAGTATTAGTCGTGTACGTCTATGGTTAAAATTACTATCACGCCATACTGATAAATTCAGCTAGTGGTCAAGAATGAAACAAATTCAATCCCTTTCCTTTAATTCCTTCATTTTTCCTCATTGTCTAACATATATGCACGATAAGGTATTATGCTCGTAAGTTGTTATGTACAATACCTATGAAAAACGCCGTTATAGGGGTAATGGGATCGATTCTCGATGACTGCAGATTTTTTCAAAAATTATTTTACCGGAAAAAGTTCCTATGCAACGCCGGTTGTTTCGGGGCAAGTTTTTCCATGGAATTTTCGTTCAGAGTAATTCCAGATTTTTTCCTAGCTCCGCAAATCTTTGAATACTAAACAGTGTAAGTGCTATATGTAGGGCCACTATAGCTATAGATCGCCGACCTTACCGGCAAGGAATGGTTCCTGAAACATGGGGCTTCTTCGGGGATGCTATTTAGCTTGGATCTGATGTTTTGGCAGAGGACACTAGTTTCACCGGTGAGAAGTGGACGTCCTGAAATACGAAGTCTTCTCCGGGCAAAGGCTACATAGTGGCGAGTTGTCTTGATTCACCATTGGTGCAGAGAGTGTCAACTTAACTGGCAAGATGTTTTACCAGAGATAGTTACACTGTGCCCGTGGTATGACTACGTATGATATCAATTAAGAGTTTTAAAATGGGTACGGCAATATAACCCTACACATAAGTGGTGAGTGAGTGGCTCTGGTGACTAGGCTCGAAAAACTGTCGCAGTATCCTGGTAAAAAAAAAGGAGAAGTACTTTTCATTTACCGAGCACGAAAAAGACAGTGATGTAAATTTTCATTTACAGATTTGTTCCGACTTACGCCCTTTTTCTTTTTTTTTTTGGGTTACCGCGACAGCCTATTGGCCTAGTCACCGAGGCTACCCATTCTACCTCTTTGTAGGTATTGCAGCATCCATTTACCAATCCTCTAACTGATACCATATCTATAATACTGTGGGCACAATGGGAGTATTTCCAGTGAAACACTTTGCCAGTTAAGCTAACAATCTTTGCACCAACGGTGCATCGGGTTCACTCACTACTGTGTGGTCTTTCCCCGGAGAAGACTCCGTATTTCAGGGCATCTAACTCCTCACCGGTTAATTCACCCAGGCCTACAAAGCCAATAATAGATACATGAATGAAGATCATATTCTCAAGAAAAAGGACAAATACCTCACTGTACTTTGATGCAAGCAACTTTACGGATGGGCAATGACGCAGCCAGAAAAGCTCTTCTTCAAACTTACGATGAAAGCCGTGCATGGTAAGACCATTGAAAATAGGCGAAAACTAGTGGATGTCAAGCTCTTAAACCAGTGGGAGGGATGCTACCGTACAGAAACATTCATTGCCCATCGAAACTTTCACGGTTGCTCCATATTTGAAGAAAATCTAGTGGCTATTCAGTTTGCACGTATCGAAATAAGTGTCAGAAAATAAATATATATATTGGTTTGAGTACACTCGACACATCGAAGACCCTCATATACGACTTCCACTATTCATATGTAAATAAATATTCCAAAAATGGAATTTTTTTTTATCCTTATGGCTACCTTTGCCATCAACAATCCCGAGTTCAGCTAAGTCCTAATCAACAAATGCAAGTTATGGTATATCGATACCAACAGTTCGATGCATAAGATTTGCGGTTAGAATGTCTCCGATATTATATAAGAAGACATCGGGAGATTGGTACATCGGATTATCTAGCAAATAATCAATTTGATCTACTCTTGATAAACAAGAAAGTCATTGGACTGATAAAGGATGAATGCTGTGGTAAGATCATGACGGAGTTTATTCGACTATGAAGTAAAATGCATTGCATCCGTATGCAAAACGAGAAGCTGATTAAGAAGGTGAAGGGTGTCAAAATAGCTATGGTGAAGACCAAAATCGGCTTTGCAGACTACTGGAACTATCTCTTTAGGAGGTCTTCAGTAATGTATCAGCAAAACAACATCCGCTTCAGGCTACTTATAGTTCGTACAGAGTAACAGCAAAAAATAGCTCGGAGTCCACAAAATGACAAACGTCGATTACTCTTAGACAGCAGAGATACACTACAATGGGTCTATATCACTCTAGATGATGTAGATTCGAGCTAGTCGATGTGCTTGTTCATCTAAATGAAGAAGCCAAATAAGAAGGAATAAGGGAGAAAGAAGAGCTACAAATAGAGTCACATCCTGCAGCAGAGCTCATTCTGTCGCTTGACAAGCTAGAGAGCTTACTTACTACCTGAAAGTATACCGAAGAGTGAAAATCATTTATCGCACAAGAAGACGAGGTCTTTTAAATGGGGTTGTAAATACTTGATCTATAGAACTATAAACACCAGACTACTAGTACTGCGGTCCTAGTACAAAACTTGTTAAAAGTCTGGCTAGAGGTGATAAGGGAATACATCCACTAGACTCAGCGTGCAAGGAAAAAGATATAGCCTATTTTCTAAATCGAGAAAACATCGAGGCTAGAAACTCAGCAGATAGAGTACAAGCAAAGAAAGCTTGGCAAAGAGTTAGATCCAGAGATTCAAGTATTGGGGACAAAGTAGCTGCTCTGGCTATTGTGAGTACCATGAAGCTCAAAAGTAAATTGGGTACGGGTGTGAAAAGTAAGAAAAAACCGTGTACTGACTTAAGTACAGTTATTAAGGTGGCATCACGGAAAATAAATACCAAAATCACAGATGCCCACTAGGTTATTACTTAAGCTTTGAAGCGGGCACGTAGTGCAGTTAAGAAAGCAGATTGCAAGAAAAATGTTAAAATACCGCGTAATTAACCTCTCCCTACTCGAATTGGCGGTGCTTTATCGACGATACCTTTATTTGGTGACTTAAGTGCAACGGGTGCAATAGCTAAGGGTGTAGTTGGAATATTAAAAATCATAAGTCCAAGTAAGGCTTCTAAACAGCAGCTACAAGTATGCCAGAGACACAGTAAAACTAGACTGCAAAATTTGTACAGCCGTATAGGCAGTACAACACTGCTGAAACGGCAGTGCTGGTCTCAGCGATCCTTGTACGGCGCCATCCTGCGGCTACCGCAGGAGAGTCCAGAAGTTGTGACAGTGCGTACACAGCTTATCCGTGAATTCAGTAACACACAGAAGTACATAAGGGTAAATGATCTAATTACTGCACAGTCACGAGTTACAGTGCGCTCGGCAGTAATAAAAAACAAGAAAAATAGACTGTAAAATTCGTGTGCTTAGACAAGTTCAGACATTAATATAGTTCAATCCAGAATTATACGTTACATCATGACAATCATAATTGTTTAACAGAAAGACTCTAAACAAATCTAACCTACAAAACTTTGTAGTCATGCTCAGTAATTGGGTCTGGGTTTCAGCAAAAAAAACTTACGGAAGATACCCGGGTGGTAATGGGGGCGCAGTAGTTGGTTGTAATTTTATAACCGTGCACAGTAGTACAAGCAAGTAATATCAGCACTAAAACAACTATTTAAAAAAAAATAAGTAACATAACTAAAAAACGTTTGTAGTTTCAATCGCATAAAATGCTATGGATAAACATATAGTAAAACTGCTTCAATTGATATCGAAAACATCGAGAGATGAGAAATTTAGCAGAGTCGAAAATGTCAGTGTGCAGTAATTGGGTCATTTACACCTATTTAGATTTGATATTATGTAGCAAGAGTACGTATATAGATATAGTGTAAATAAGTGTTAATAAAAAGAGAAAGAGAACCTATCAAAAATGTGTACTTTCATTAGCTGTTTGTTAATGTTTTTATACAGTTAGATATTTAACATTCATCCATTCACTTTCATTTCATTCAATAATCTTTCTTTAAATATAATCAAAAATAATATACAAAACTACATCGTATGCATGGTTAGATATAAAAGCACTACAAAGTAAATATGCTTTTGTTTGTATAAATACTTCGGTGTATTGTAGCGTGAATATATAGGCATTATATGTTATAGACTGAATTTAGCGATCAAATGTATTCGCTTTCAGAGCAATTTCGAAATCGCGCCCCCACTGGAGACTTTGAGAACGATTGGTCATCATTACAAAAGGTAATTATTATGGAATCGAGCTTCCGACTCCATTCACCAGGTGGCCAACCCTTAAATGTCGCTTTTCTACAAGCATGTGGAAATCAATTAATAGTACTGTCCTTTTCTATTCACGACCAATCGTTCTCAAAGTGCCAAGTGGGGGCGTGATTTCAGAATTGCGCTCAAAGCGAATACGCATAGAGCATTGCATTGAACGTGTAGAACGTATGCACTGTATGTAAGGCAGGAGTTAGTACAGCGGTTTCGGCGGTGGTACCGAATAAAGGGATTAGTTGTGTACATACTGCCACAACTTCTGGACTCTCCTGCAATAGCCGCAGGATAGCGCCGTATAAGTATCGCTGTGGCCAGCACTGCTGTTTCGGCACAAATTTTTTAGTGTATGGAGGTCATCTCTCTTGGGACAAATCTTAAACTTCGACTTTATAAAACTTTGTTAGGTGTGTACTTGAAGCCATATGCAGAAAGAGGTTTTAAAATTAGTTTAAATTGAAGTTACTCAAGCGAGCTCGAACGAATGTTGATTTATTTCAATATACTAAAAAACTGAAAATCCCCAATTTTCGCGGGGTACTGATGCAAAATAACTTATCAATTAATGGAACTTGTTATTATGAAAATGCTATAGTTAATCTTGATGATAAAGATGGTCTTGGAGTATACTGGGTGGCATATCGACAATGTGATAATGATGTTGTCTATTTTGACATTTTTGGCGGTCTACAACCACCCATCGATTCAATGCTATACTCAGGAGTTGACAATATTAAGTATAATCATGTAAAATATCAAGACTTTGATTCTCATAATTGTGGTCATTTGTGCTTCAAATTTCTCTAAAAAAAATGTAAGGTAATGTTATAATTCAGAATCATTCATTCACTTTCAAGAAATTATGGAAGAAACACAGTCACTCAGTTAGTTGGAACTTTTTGTGTATTCGAAGAACAATGTTTTCCACTTATCAAGTAGTTGTTGATGTGGTATAGTGAGAAGCACAAGTGTGTTATGATTACGGCGCGTGCGAGCGCCGCACGATGAGAGGGCAATTTGTAGTCAGTTGCGTACTGACCGTGCCAAGGCAAAGACGCCTCATGTAACCCCATTATTATTATATATTAATAAACTCAATATCTTATTAAGCACGGCTATGATTATTTGCCACCTACACGACATTACAATTGAAACTCAATGTTCTTGGTTTAATAGAACTTTTAACCTTCAATTCGATTCCAAATATTGGCGAAAGTAATAAATATTACGTGGCTTGGCAAGTGGTCGTTTTTGGCCAATAGGCAGCTACGACATTCGAGATACCTGGTTATTTTTAGTAGACGTATTACAGCCTAACGATATAGCTCTTTATATCAAACCTAACAATAAAACACTTTGTAGTGTAATAACTTTGATTGTCATACAATTGATTTAAGACCAAAAGTTTTGCTGGCCATCTTTTGGTTTTCACTGAACGTGTTCTTGAAGATAGCACTATCCACAGCTCCGATATACCTCTACCTATTTTATGGAGCTGAAATTAGCCTCACGTCGAAGTAGCCTCGCCAGGGACAAATCGGGCATAAGGGGCCCTAAAGCTAAAGAAAATTTTTTTTACTCTTTCCAGCTAGAAAAAATAAAAATCGTTGCGAAACAACACTTCAAATATTCCTTGACATTTTTAAGATGAACAGATTACGCAAGACATAGAAAATACACAGTTTTCTGTAGAAATGCATGTACAAGTATCAGAAGAAAAATGAAAAAAAATTTTTAACTTTTTTTGAAACTCTTGTGCCAGAATTAAAATAAATAGAATACTTATAACTCTCAAAAAAAATTCTTATAAATTTCCTATGTTGTGAAAGGCCACCAGGCTTAGAAAATCAAGATTTTTCGTAGATACGCGTATATACGCGTGCTCGAAAAAAATGGGGAAAAAATTTTTAATTTTTTTTTTCAACTTTGGTGCCAGAATAAAAATAAATGAAATATGTTACTTCTATATCCACCAAAAATTCTAATGCGTTTTGTGAGCCGTGAAAGGCCACTAGGCTTTGGAAATCAAGAGTTTTTTTTAGATACACATATCCGCGTATCCGAATAAAATACGGAAAAAATTTTTATTTTTCTTTTAACTTTTGTGTCACAATAAAAGTAAATTAAACATGTTCTCACTATATCCACCCATAATTTCTATGGATTTTACACAAGAGTTTTCTATAGATACGCGTATAAGTGAACACAAAAAAAATATGAAAAAATTTCTAACTTTTTTTTTGAACTTTTGTTCCAAGAAAAAAATGAATAAAATATATTTTAAATACACCTTTTTACAATTCTTATGCGTTGCGCAAGCTCTAAGAGGCCACCAGAGTTGGGAAGACTTAATTTCTGAAGCCTGGTGGCTTTTCTCGGCTTGCAAAATCTACATGATTTATAAGTAGGTATAGTAGAAATATATTTCATTCCATTTTATTTTAGCGCAAAAGTTAAAATAAAAGTTAGAAATTTTGTCCCTTTTTTTCGGACACGCGTATAAACGTATATCTATGAAAAACTCTTGTTTTCCCAATCCTGACGGCCGTTCACGGCTTACACAACGCATAAGAATCGTGGATAGGTATATTTTATATATTTTATTCATTTTTATCTTGGAACAAAAGTTTACAAAAAAATTAGACAATTTTTCCCTATTTTTTTCGAATACGCTTGTACACGTATCTACTTTTGTTTTCCGATCGCTGGTGGCCTTTCACGGCTTGCAAAACCTAAAGTAGTTATAAGTAGGTATAGTTGTAATATATTTTATTTATTTCCATTGTGGCACAAAAGTTTAAAAAAAAGTTAGAAATTCTTCCCCAATTTTTTTTTTTGAACGTGTGTATACGCGTATCTATGAAAATTCTTGATTTCTGAAGCCTGGCGGCTTTTCAAGGGTTGCAAAGCCTTAAGAAATTATAAGTAGGTATAGTAGAAATACATTTTATTCATTTTTGTCCTGAGATAAATGTTTAAAAAAAAGTTAGAAAATTTTTCCCTACTTTTTTCGGACATGCGTATATGTGTATCGACGGACAACTCATGTTTTCCCAAGCTTGGCGGCCTTTTACGACTTGCAAAACGTATCAGAATTGTGGGTGGGTACAAAAGTAACATGTTTCTTTCATTTTTATTGTGGCACAAGAGTTCCAAAAAAAGTTAGAAATTTTTTTCCATTTTTTGTTCTGATACTTTTACATCCGTTTCTACGGAAAACTGTATTTTTTAAGTCTTACGTACTCTGTTTATCTTAAAAACGTCTAGAAATATTCGAAGTATAGTTTTGCAACGATTTTTATTGTTTCCGGCTGAAATAAATAAAAGTAATATTTTTTTAAGCTCTAGGGCCCCTTTATGCCTGATTCGTCCCTGGTGTGGCTACTTCGGCGTGAGGGTAGTTTCAGCTCCATTTTATTCTTGAAGTTAACGCACTGAGAGTTGAGTTTAATATTACAACTGGGGCCTACATAAGCGTAAAAAAAGTTCATACAATTCACGAATTTTTCCGGCTGTATCACCAGTTTATAAAATCATCAAAGTACCATCACAAATTATCTACTCGCCAATCGTTGGACACATCATCGACCATATACATCCACGCATTGTCGATCAGGTTGGTAATTTAATCAATTTTCGTGGAGACGTCATAACCATGTGGTAACCTATAAGGCGTTCATCGTGATGGGAATCGTATACAAGACTAAAAGTTATATAAGTCGTTTATCATGCGCTTTGACATTCAGTCGATGATGAACAGTCAATCTGTCAACACATCAGCAGAAAAAACAACTGTTTCAAAACATTCAGTTTCTAAAAAGTTTGGAATTATAAATGTAAGGCCGTGGTGGAAACTAACTTGCATATTCTTGTTTTGTAGTGTAAAGCATGAAAGAAATTTTAAGCATTCAGTCTCCTGTCACCTTTGATAAATCCATAGCGCACTCTGAGATTCATGCTTATCAGCCATACGCATCCACAACTAACGGTAATAGCAATGAAATCCGTATATCAATACAACAACATCAAGACCTATATCTATTACCACTACTTACACATTTATAAAAAATGAGTCAAAGCAAATGAAAATACAACAACTATGAACTTTGAATAAGTAAATAACGCCATCTGTCACGTATTTAAAGAAATAAGGTATGAGATAAACGCTATTGAGATAGGTAAATGTAAAAATGTAGGCTTAACAACCCATATGAAAAATTGGTTAACGATTGATTTTGATCAAGACGTATTGAGTCAGAATCCAGGTTAGAAAGGAACTCATGATTTAAGCTTAACGGAGGATAGCTACTTTGATGTCTTGATTCCTCTCAGTATGATTTTTGGTTTTGCTGAATATTATCGTAAGATTGTGATTAATGTGAAACATGAACTTCTGCTAACGAGATCGAGAAATGATTCAAATGCACTTATTCAAGGTACCATTTCTACCACTAATGCTAATGAACCACCGACCTGGAAATAGTTTAAAATAGTGATACTAAAGCTTGAATGGCTTATGCCCTAGTATAGTTGCATTCTCATAAAATTCGTCTGCTTAATTATTTGTAAAAGGACAAATTGATATCTATGAGATTCTGTACTTGGGACCTTTTTAATTCTACTTAGAGTTAATGTATTGTAAAAATTTATTTTTTGGGCTCACAAATTCATCAAGTTGGTCTCCTTAAAATAAGAATAAAGAGTTCATAACTTTGTTGAGGGCAGTGTATCTGCGTGAAGTGTGGACTCAGATTACCGACTCAGGAGGTGAAAAGGTAAAAGGTAGCTGTTGCGTACGTAAATGTAACTTTCCTTAGAGTAAATCTGAAATAGGGGCTTCTTCGTCTTAAGCAATGACATTAGGGTAGGTGGCCCAATTGTTGAGCCTAATCCCAGTGACCGAAGTTTTAAATTACGAATATGTAAACAAAGTTGGTGTAATTATTAATAGTGTGATGTGAATAGCTGAAGTGTAAATGATATCAAAGTAGTTTAAAGTATGAAAAAATTTATTAAGATAAGTAACAATAACACAAACTCAAAAAACTTCTGCACAATAACTTCTACTGTAGGGACAAAAAATAGTAAAAATGGCCAAAATCAATTTTTTGAACAAACAATTTGAAAAAAAGCTATCAGTGAATGTCTGAGACATATAAAAATTAAAGACGTAAAAACGAGCAGTAAGTGGACTCGATTAACCAAGAGGTTTCGTCGCAAATCGCACAAAACTAAAGTTATTACTCAAAGATAATCTGAAATTTAAATTTGTTGTAGATTTTAAAATTACTAACAACTGTACTACATTTTACCAAGATCGTATAAATAACATTTTCAAACCGCTGCTAAATGCAAAAAAAGGACACGTAAATGGTGCCAAAAAATTTGTGTCATATGGATACATATTTTATTTCTTTGGGATAACATTTTTTTATATATTATCAAAAATTTGCTCAGGTTTCAACCTCTTAACTACTATAAAAATTGCGTCGACAATTATGTAAAACAATGGTATCCCATGAATCCCACAATTCAGTGCCCGTGGAGGGGCAAGTCGTCGGATCGCTGCTCTAAACCATGCACCTCTCCGCAACTTGACTCGCCTCTCCAAAAAGGTTGACACTAACAATAACGTAGATATTAAAGAACATGTTCCTGTCAAAAAATTAGCACGTAACCATACCACAACTTTTTTGGCACCATTTATCGAAGTGCTGAATTTGCTAAAATGATGTGGTTGTTCATAAATTTAAAAAATATAACATATATTATAAATTCAGCTCTTAATCTTACAATAGAGGTAAGTCATAAATTTTCCAAATTTCAAGATAAAACGATGCTTTTTGCAGTTTGCGAAAAAACCACCGGACTAATCAGGTTCATCCATAGTTAATTTTTTGGTCTTTTCACGATGATGTATTCACAGAAAGCGTTTATTTTTTGAATTCAAACTATATTTTTTGCGCAAAAAAACAGTTTTTTCCAATTTCACCATTTCTTTGGCATTTTAGCGTAAGTGTGTTCACTCTGAATTTTTGTCTTCTAAACTCATACTATACTTACCCCTATTTGCAGAGTGCAAATCGTTCGAAGGGGTAAACAAGAACGACAGCAAAGCCCATGGTGAGAAAAAATTATTGACCTGCAGGATTTTTGAGGACTCAATGCACCATTGATCATCCATTATTGAGTTTTTTAATCACTTTGAGTAGTCAGACATAATGATAATAATAACTGTCATGAACGTAAGCTTTACAGTTTTTTTTTTTTTTTTTTTTTTGAAAAAAAAATTTTAATTGATAATTCTACATTTGAGTAAGAGTTAATGAAACAAAGACAGTGAGGACCATATATTTATGGTCACTAACGTCATACTCGCGTCACTTTACAAGTCAGCTCAGTTACGTTCTGCTTCGATACTACAAAATAAAAGTTATGTTATCAGATGGTTAGTCATCTTTATTTCGTTAACATAGATGTTAGTATTATTTTTATCGTCTGCACTTGGCACTATTTTTTACTGGAATAATCTTGCTAATTGAGATTCTCATAGTTTTTATACCTCTTATTATAATTTGTCCGTAATATTAAGTTATTTGCGGCTGACAATGCATTGAGCCCCAAATCATCCTGCAAGCCCACGTTATTTTGGCATAAGATGGTACCAATGCACTTACACAAAGCGATTATTTTAAATAAAATTATCCAATCAGAAATGCCATATGTATCACACTCAACTATATCTTAATAGCCGATACGATGGCTCAGCGGTAGAGTTTCAGTCCCATCGATTACCGAGGTTAAGCAGTATTTTGCCCGGTAAGTACTTGGATGGGTGACCGTTTAAATCTTGCCATATCGCCTCTGCTGTGTGCTTTGTGGATTGATTGACTGTTTCTCTGTCCTTTTGACATCGTGAGCGGGAAGTGTGCCAAATTTCTGCCCCGTTGTCTAAGTCTGCAGCTTAGACACCAGGTCAGAAATGAGGGAGATACACAGGGCTGTTCCGGATCAGGTTTTTCCTACGGGAGATTTCCCGGAGTTTTCCTGATCCACATGACAAACGTCATAGGAAAATGCGAACCAGTTGTTACGGCCCTCCCCCTTCCAATTCCATCCCAATTCCTTCACAATCCCAAGTGCTAAGTGCCCTGAGTAGTGCCTCAACAAAAGAGCCGGACGTAAAAGCACTATAATAAAAAATAAAAAAAATTGTATATCTTAATGAATTAATCGCTCGTTGAGTACTTAAATCTAAAAAAAACCTTAGTTTATCAATCACACTATTAATTAGTTGCATAATAACTAAAACTATGAATTAACTGCAGAAAGAGTGTGAAAAACGTGGTTTCAAACATTTATAATTTGTGGCAGCTGGTGATTAAAATAACATTCTTTTTGCAACTCTTAAACGTCTCTTTAAAAAAAAATCATATCAAAAAACCACATAGTAAAACCACATACAAACATGTGGTTTCACCACTTCTCTTTCGTGTAGGTTTTTGCCTCAAATCACCACATGATTTTTGGTCAAAACCATGTGATTTTCACAAGCTTTTCTTAAAATGAAAAAAAAAGTTTGAAACTTACGTCCTATAGTCTTCAAATCTATTTACCTCATTAACAATTATAAAAAAAAAAACAATTCAAAAAGATAAAACATTGCAACTTATGTGGCTTGGACTTTGGTTAAAAGATTCTTAGCCAAGTATCTTATCCACTTGGCCAGAGGAGATGTAATGCTGGCTTAGAATTTTTCATCTTTACAAGCTACAGAAGATATATAATTATGTTATTTTCATTTGTACAGAACTTGTTTTTGTATGATATATGGTACGATCGCGTGTAATACTGAGGGGGGGGAAGGTCCTAAATAAACAACAGTTCCCTTTAATTTGGTACTAAAACTATGAATGTTCATTTCATTGACGTATTTTTCGACGACAGCGATAGCTCAGTGTAACGACTGTTAATTATTTCAACAGCCAATCATAGAGCAGTATAAGTAAGAGGTCAAAGTAAACTGCCTCGTGATTGGCTGTCAAAATAATGAACTTTCGTTGCACTGAGCTATCACAGTATCGAAATACACGTCCCTGATATTAACATTCATAGTTTTACCAAAACATTAAATAGAACTGTCGGTATTTCAGGCTTCCCCCACCGTATTATTGATATCTATTAATTTAGAGGATAGTTATTTGTAATACATGATGTTGGGATATTACAACTTACGTAAATTTTACAAAAATTGTAATATTCAATAACAAATCATTTTATTTTATTGAAAACTTAATGGCAAAAAATTATAGATACTATTTTTATTGGTTCCATTTATCATATGGGTAATTCTTTTCAATTATTAATAAAATTTCTTTGATTTCTTGCCCCTTTTCACGAAAAAAAATGTAAGACTAACCTAAATAGTTTAGTTCCGAACTATGTCTAAACCTTAACTTGTCAAACGAAAGACTCTCGCATACCAAAATGAAACCTTTTCAG
Source organism: Copidosoma floridanum (assembly GCF_000648655.2). The sequence continues at coordinate 956,029 of NW_019379563.1, forward strand.
GAATTTGTACAACTACGTTATAAACTTTAATCATCATAAATTATATTTAAACTGAAGTAACACATACTTTTAGCAAATCAGTACATTTAACCCAACAACCCAAAGCGCCCATTAGCAGTCTTAAAAGCTAACTGGTAGCTTTCTTAATTAACAAAGCATTAAATAATAAGGCAAGCGAAAATTATTACACAACTAGGGGCGCTTACTAGTCGCTTCGTTTATTTATAAAGCATTGGATTATAACGCAAGCGCCAACTATCACACAACCAGGGGCGCTTACTGGTCGCTCAATTGATTCATAATAAATATAATAAAGATCGTTTGGCGATACGTAGAAGTACACTGGATCTCCTCCCATACTTTGGGCTGCCAGCGGCTACCTTCATCCTGTATTTTCGTAAGCGGTAGATGTTGGACAACACCACTTTGCTTAAAAGGACGCAGAGAACGCGAAAAAAGCGTCAGCGTACGATTGCGCTAGACTTACCTCAGATCTGGTTTGAAAAAATCTAATGCCCATTATACGTGCCAAACGCATCTATAATGCTAACACGAACTAATAATCTCAACGGGCCGCATGGGCAGTGCGTTTAGGTGCCGGGAAAACGCCTTCGTTACGACCATCAGCTGCCCCCATTATCATATGAATTTTCCAGATCCAACCAAGATCACTTTAATTAATAATAAAAGAACGATAATAACACAAGCGCCAATAACCAGGCAACCTAGGGCATGCACTAGTCGGTTTATTTATTAATACCAAATATAATAACACAAGCGCCAATCACCACACTATCGAAGGCGCTTACTGCTTGCTTGATTTGTTTGAAATATTATAATAACGCAAGCGCCAACTACCACTCAAAACAGAGCGCTTACTAGTCACTTAGTTAATTTATAATAATTATGATAATAGTGCAAGCGCCAATCACCACACAACCAAGGGCGCTTAATAGTCGCTTTATTTATTGATAAAATAAAGGAAATAATACAAGCGTCAATCGCCAGGCATCCCAGGGCGCTTACTAGTCGCTTAGTTGATTTATAATAAATATAATGATAACGCAAGCGCAAAGCACCATCAAACACAGGAAAATGATTGATCGCTTTATTTAATAGTAAAATAACATAAAAAACACAAGCACTAATCACCAGACAACTCGGGGCACTTAAGGTCACTTTATTTATTAATATCGAATATAATAATAACGCAAGCACCAATAACAACACAACTCAGGGCGCTTGCTGGTCACATAGTTAATTAATATTTAATATAATTATTACGTAAGCGCCAATCACCACACATTTTAGGGCGCTTACCGGGCGCTTTTTGCAATAATAACAAATATAATAATAATACAAGCGCCAATCAACACTCAACCTTGGGCACTTACTACTCACTTAATTAATTTTTCATCAATTTAATAATAACGCAAGCGCCAAATAGCACACAATGCGAGAAGCTTATTAATTGCTTTATTAATTTACAATAAATATAATAATAATGCAAACACCAATCACCACCAGGGAGCTTACTGGTCACTGTATTCATCAACAAAATTACGAAAATAACACAAGCGCTAATCACCAGGCAACTCGGGGTGCTTAGTAGTCGCTTAATTAATGTATAATGTATGTAATAATAATGCAAGCGCAAATCACCACACAACTCGGTAACCTGGGGCGCTCAATGGTCGCTTTTTTTCATTAATAATAATATCGCTAATGCTAAATACCACATAATCTGCTGCGCTTACTGGTTGCTTAATTAATTTATAGTGAATACAATAATAACGCTAGCTCCTATTACAACACAATTCGGGTTCGACTTATTAGTCGCTTTATTTAATAGAAAAATAACGGAAATAACGCAAGTGCTTATCACTAGGCAACCCGGGGCGCGTACCGGTCACTTTATTTCTTAAAACCGAATATGATAATAACGTAAGCGCTAATCACAACACAATTCAGGAGTATAACTGGTTGCTCTATTTATTCATAAAATAACGAAAATAACTTAAGAGTAAATTATCAGGCAACCCAGGGCACTTACTGTTCCCTTTTTTTATTAGAATGAGAATTATAATTAGCGTAGAGCGGCGTTGGCTTAGTGTTAAACGTGCTCGTTACTGATACAACGCAGTTCTAGGAGTCGTGGGTTCGATTCCCGGTGAATGCAGATTTTTTCAAAAACTGTTATCATCGGAAAAAATTCATATGTAACCCCAGCTGTTTCGGGGCGGGTTTTTCCGTGGAATTTTCCCTCAGAGTAATTCCAGAGTTTTTTTTCTTGCCCCACAGGTTTTTGGGCCTGGGTGAATGCGAAACAGTGTTAGGGCATAGGTAGGGATTAACGGACCCAATGCCAGGTGTTGGGCAGGGATCGCCGGCCTTACCGGCGAGGAGTGGTCCCTGAAACACGGGGCTTCTCCGGGGATGCTAATTAGCCTGGATTCGATACTTCCAAGGAGAGCGCCGGCTTAACCGGCAAGGAGTGGACGTCCTGGAATAATGGAGTTTTCTCCGGGGAAAGGCTACACAGTGGCGAGTGGACCCGATGCACCATTGGTGCAGAGAGTTCCAGCTTAACTGGCAAGGTGCGTTCCACCGGAGATACTTACACTGTGCCCATGGATTAAGGTAGGATACAAGGAAAAAGGTTTGAAAACTAGCATGGCAATTATAATTAGCGTTTATTTATGATTGATGGCTTATACCCTGTACAACCAGCACATTTATGCAGCAGTCCATCTTAACTTACAAATAAATAATTATAAAGTTGGATAAAAAAAACTTTACTATTGTGAAGACGTAAATATATATATATATTAAATTAATCAGGCTCTGATAATACAATCTACAATTTATTGTATATATGCTAATGTACTAAAAAAAAGAAATATAAAAAAAAACATTAAAACGAAATAAAATAAAAGAAAAAGCCCGTTAGGCCCAAAAATAGCGGCGTGGCATAATCGAAGTAGGGTAGCACTAGGGCCTTAACTAACATCATCTTCATGTCGAACGACAATGTAGGAGCGCACCATTTGATCCAGTTAAGAGTTGCATAAGCCTTTTTGACGCGATTCACAGTGGGACCAAGTCCAAAAAAGCTGGCCAAAATGAAAAAAAAAAAAAGGTTACTGGATATGGTTTTTTTTTTGGGGGGGGGGGGTTGGCTCTAGGACACCTTAATAGTGAGGAATCAGTCGAGAAAGGTTAGATTTGTTGCTACAGTCTGCAAAATTTGCGGGCGCCGTTAACCTTTGTTCGTTTGTTGTTAAACACTAATATTTCATCAAAAAGGTGTACGTAGTCAAAGCGGTATAAACAGTTTACTAATCAAGAAATTGCAGTCGGTCCTAATGGAATCATCTGTAGAAGGTATGTTAAGTGTATTAAAATTTTCCTATGTATTTATCAAGCAAGTACATAGTGTGTAGTAAGCATCTACTATATGTAGTTTTTATGAATGAAGATTGTAAAAATGCGACATATTTTGGACAAAAAGTAATATTGCACCCCTTTGCACCCCTGCAAAACTTATTGGGCGTTGCTAGTAATGATATAATCTACCACTTTGAAAAAAAATTTTGCCCATAGCTGCCCTTCCATGTTTTAACGGGTTTATTGTAAAAAAAATTGGTAATATCGAGTAAATAACTGCATAAAGTTAATTGCAAAAGTCTTTTAAAACGTAATTTAATTTCAATTTAACCAACAAAAACGCATATACGTGTGCAGCAGTGTGTATGTGTAGTGTTTATGTATATGTATATATACATATATATACACTTATAATAATGTACAGTGAGCAGTAGCTACGCAGTACTCTTGAGCGGAAACCTGATTCCCGCGAAATTTAAAAATACAAAAAAAAATTTGTCGCATGAATTAAAAAAAATTATAATAAATTTTACAAGTATAATTGAAATTATAATAATTTTTGAGATGACAGCCAATCTGATTTTCGGAATGGTTTAACAAAAACGGAATTTTTGGAAGCTGTCAAGCAGAATTTACAAGCAAATAAATCTAAAGTGTATTTGATTGTTGAAAACTTAATGTCCAGTAAGCTGCAATTATTGTATATTTTATCAGACGCCCATAGAAGTACTGTTAGAAAAATTTTATCTCAGATTAAAGAAAGGTGGAATGAATGTAAAAGAACGGAGTCAAGATTCTTGGAAAGTAATAGAGAATGGTTGAATGGAACTATTAAACTACAAGCAACAGACGAGCAAAATATAAAATCAAGTACAGGCAGACCTTCTTCCAGTTTTTCATCTTCCTCTGATAGAAGTGAGCGTCGAAAAACGGAAATAATACAGGCAGAAGTTAGTATGGAGGAGCTTGTTTATGCGGCCCAAATGAAATTACGTGCTGAGGGAAGGACAGATGGTGCAAAGGTTGTACAAGAGGTCACGACAGGAAGTCCAACAAAAGCAAAAATCTGCCGTGAATGCATGGAAATACCCGAGGGTAAAAATGTATTTACAGGCGATAAAGCAGTTTCTTTGATCATTGAATTGAAATTATCTAAAAACCAATATCTTTAACTGCGTAATACTTGCTTCAAAAAAAATTTCAAACTCTTTCTATCGTATAAAATAATAACAGCTGCAAAACAAAAATGCTATCCAAACTGTTCTATGGAAATGTCTGAATCAAACGTTGAAGTGGCAGTCTAGCTATTGCTACATCATACAGCTGAACGAATTTCCCAATCTCAGATTGATGTTCTAAAAATGTTAAATGAGGATGAATGCAAGAATTTAGATTTAATTTCTTAATGGGGTTGTGACGGAAGTTCAGGGCACAGTACACACAAACAGAAGTTTTCCGATGAAACAATATCAGATGAAAGTGTATTTTTTACTTCAATTGTTCCGGTACAACTTCAACATGTAAATAAAATGATCGGAAATACCGTTGTTATTAGGAAAAATCCTCGGCCTTTTTCTCCAAGATATTGTAGACCTATTAAAATTGAATTAATTCATGAAAGTAAAGAAAACAGTAGATAATATATCGTAGCAAATCAATGAACTCGTTCCTCATGATACTGTCATATATGGCAAGCAAGTAATTGTACACTATGAAACGGTTTTATGTATGATAGATGGTAAAGTTTGCAACGCTATAACAGATACATCTTTTGCACAGCGTTGTTAGTTATGTAAGGCAACATCTAAGGACTTCCATGAGATTGATTCAATTTTAAAAAAGCCAATTGATGAAAAAAATTTGAATTTCGGTTTGTCAACTTTACATGCTTCGATTAGATGTTTTGAATGCTGTATACATATTGGCTATAAATTGGCTGTTAATAAGTGGCAGGCTCGCATTTCTGAAGAAGAACAAACAGTGAAGCTAAGAAAAGAAAATATTCAGAAAGGTTTCAAAACAAGGTTGGGTTTGATACTTGATAAACTGAAGCCTGGATACGGAAGATCAAATGATGGCAACACCACTAGACGTTTTTTTGAAAATAGTGAAACTTCTGCAACTATAACTGGAGTTGATAAGGATCTGATTTATCGATTTCACGTTATATTATCAGCTTCATCATCTGGTTTTGATAAAAATGTTCAGAAATTTAATCAGTTTTCAATGGAATCAGCAAAAAAGTACATAGCTCTTTACAGCTGGTATCCCATGCCTACAACAGTTCATAAATTATTCATTCATGCTCCTGTAATAATATCGCATTCAGTATTACCAATTGGTCAGATGTCAGAAGATGCCCAGGAATCTTGCAATAAATTGATTAAACAATTCCGTGAGCATTTTGCACGAAAATGTTCTCGAACTAAAACATTACAAGATGTATTTTTGAGATTCTTGGTAAACTCTGACCCGCACTTGTCTAGTTATCGAGATTTACCTGCGAAATCATTAAAATCTATGTCAGAAGAAGTTGTTGATTTGCTGTTACCATCACAAGTACAAATTGATGAAAATTTTCTACACGATGAAGATTCAAGCTCTGAATGTTCGACATCAGAAGATACAGATATACCTTTTACTTGTATTCACAATGATTTTCTTCGGTAATTCTTGGAAAAAAATAATTATTTTTTAATAATTGCATTTCTAACAAATATTTTTTTACCTCCCTAATGCACAGTAACTGCCAGACTTATGGAAAAAAATAATTAAAAATTTTTTTGATTTCGATTTGCCATTTACTATTAAATAGATATAAAAAATATTCCAAAACTTCAAGCCATATTCAACAGTTTTCTACAATTATGATGGAGGATTTGTAATCATCGACATCTAAAAATCCGAGTGAAATATTTAAATATCATTTACTGAAGTGTTTCACTCCTTGAAGAGGTTATGTTTACCATATGGAGTCGGCCATTCTGAAAATCGCGATTCTGATACCAGATTCGTAATTAGCGACCCCGAAAACCTTGAAAATGATGTGTGAATTAAGTATGATTTGAAATATCAGATATTATATGCAAGGGGATGGTGAATTAGGGGTAAAAGGGGTGAAATTAATCTTATAGCAGCAGGCATTTCATGAAAACTACAATGCATGTAAATAACCAGGTCATACGCATTTACATGGTATTGACTGTGCCAAAGGCATTTAGACAGAGCGAGAATGTAGACCAAGAAGAGTAATGATCCTAAGACCGATTCCTGGGGCAATCCAATATTTTTAAGGCACTGGCTCGACTACTGCCTCCTCAGCCCCACGACACATTGTGCCCTGTTGCCACGGTACTCTGAAAACCATCTATAAACCGATTTAGAGCACCCCAGTTGTCTGAGATTTCCCACGAGCCTGCCAAGGTCTACACTCCCAAAAGCATTGCGGAAGTCCACCGACCATTAGTGAAACTCTGTCCCAGTTTATACCCATCCTAATATCATCTGTGATTTTTAGTAGCGCCGTTTCAGAACTCCGGCCACGCCTGAAAATTATCTGGCTGAAAATTATCTAGAGCTTGTCGCTCATTAAGGAATAATACAAGCTATTTATGCATTATAAATGCAAGCATTTTCGCCGCGGCACAGAGGATGTCAATCGGGCGAAAATCCGATGGAGAGGATGGGGACCTTACTTTAGGCAGGGGTCGGACCAACGCGCGCTTCCAGACCTCCGAAAAAACACCTCTCTGGAGCGACTCATCAAAAATGTGTAACAAAACCGGCGCCACTAATGGCATGCACTCTCGTATATAAAAAGCTGGTAAGACGTCCCATCCCGCGGCGCATGAGCGCGATCGGGCAACCGCAAGCATGAGTTTCTTCCATTTTATATGTGAAAAATAAAAGCATTTGTCCAAGTCTGAAGGCGACTGATTCAGCTAAGGCGTTATAAATATCGTCGGGGCTCCCGCGAAAAATCTGCCGAGGTCATCAACAGACATCGGCAGGCTATCGACTTGCGGGGCCTCCGTACGCGCCCCCATAGCTCAAATCGCCCTCCCCCCTCTCCCATAGCGCTCGAGGGTCGCCGCGACACTTTCCCAATCTCACACGAAAGTAATCAAAGCGAACATATTTGATCATGCACTTTATTATATTTCCTAGCATCCGATACCGATCCCAGTTGTTGTTTCTGCCCGCCTTCTTCCATCATCTATGCACCTTATTACGCTCCCTCATCGCCGATGTTATCTCATGAGTAAGCCAAGGGTTTCGTTTCGCTTTTGTCCAAGACTCTCTCAGCAGTGAAGTGGCATCGTATGCTGCAACAATGTATGAGTTAAAATTCTCAACCTTCTCATCCAAGGCGCGAGATCGAAAAACCCTAGACCAGTTACGGCCCGTGAGCTCCACCATAAGATTCTCGCAGCTTAAACTCCGACGATCACGGCGCATGCAGACCCTCGGAGCATACTCTCACACTCCGAAAGACAATATCGCCATCAATGCGTCATGCCTCGAGATACCCAGCACCTCGAACTGCTCACTAGCAAGCAATCTCTCGGGGTAGCTGGTGCAAATATAATCAATCGTGGTCGCAGAGTTACGCGTGAGATGCGTAGGGCTATATGGCACAACATTAAGCCCGAAAGTAGACAGCGAGTCTCAAAGAGTACATTGCAAAGATGAACTTTCCGCCCAGTCGATATTTTAATCACCCGTTGACACAATTCCGTCATAGCCTTCACCGCATTTCAGTAAGGCGTGTTCAACCTCCAACCAGTATACCGCTTTCGTTGCGTTATAGATCACATCGAACAATAGTCTAGCATTACATAAGATCTCGACACCGATGAAGTCTGGCTTCTTAACGTAAACAGAGCCGCAATTTGACGGAAATACAACGCCTGCACGGATATATTATTCTGTGCACAGAGCAACCCCTACCGCCTCGCTTACATGTCATTTCTATAAAGAGAGTACCCTGTTATTGAAAATCGAGAGCTCGGTGATTTATTGTCAAGCCACGTTTCATGCACTTCTAAAAATGCATAGATATATCCTGTGCTAATTTTCGTACCTCAATGTGCGCGCAGATCGATTGTGCATTTATGTGACCAATGCGCAGGTAACCAACATACTTATATAGCCTATTATCGGTCATACGCGGAATGCTGTATATTAAAGTCTTACTTTGAGGCTTTACAATTTACACAGCACAGAGCCTGCGTGTGAATACAATCGCAAGTCGCATGCTCTCCCACGAATTTCCCGCAGCTGTCAGCACTCTTGGACTATCTAGCTATGTGAGCGAACTTTAGGGATTTATAACATTGCAGAACTGTGACGCGGTCGTTGAACCTACACGAAGACAGATCCATGAAAATTCTGCCTATTGCGCAAATTGCTTTCTTAACTTCGGGGGGATTTCTACGACAACCGAACGCGTGTTTCTATCTTTTGATGGATACATAAAGACAAACTCAATATTTTTTTCACTCTCTCTGATTTCAGGGACATTTTGATTTAAGAATAAGTTTAACATTTGCTCAATATCTAATATAACTAGAACGTCTCTCACTAAGATTCGCGGGTTCAGTTTACACTCATCGCGTACTTCCAGGCCCACCTGCGCTAATTCAAATGAGCTTCTCAATTTAGCCTTATCTGCGCACTCTGCTTCAATACCAACAGATTTGTTGACAAATAAGGAAACCTAGTTCACACGAAGGTCGTATGTTGATGGAACACATTTAACTTGCGTCAGCTTTTCCGTGGTTGCAGACGAAGATTCGTATTCACCAATGCTCTTGGTAGTAGGACCAATAAATAAACGCTTTGAACGAGGCTTTACAGGTGTGGGACGCGGATCTGCGAGCAGAAGAAACGGCCCGGGACGGGAACGCAGAGCGCCCGCAATAATACCAGCGTACGACAGCAAACGGCGCTCATTCGTGGTTTTCTTGCATCAGTGTAAACGCGTTCTTACACGCTTCGTCTGCCGCTAGTCAGCCAAGATACGCCAACGCCAGGCTCGAGACCGCACCGCTAATAATTCTCATGGCATCTCGCAACGCATGTTAAGTAGCCATGTGCTTTTTATTACTTAACGATTTTGACAAGCTATCTTTCACCTCCAACACATCATCCAGTACCCGGCACACTTCCTCGGTTGACAAGAATTTAGACGCATGCGACGATTCACCACTTTGCCTAACACGCACGTCACGCACACTAGTTTCATTGTCACCATGACATTAAAAAGCATCACCAATCCAAAGCTGAACATCGTCACAGTGCACTTTAGGTCGCTTCCTCGCCGGGCCGGCCAACTCCTCTCCAACCTCCTTGAAACCCAATTCCATCATTCAGCCGAGCATTAGGCTACCTGACTCGGCCAAGCTTATTAGCAGACAGGTTAGAAAATTCAACTTGCAGCCAGGCACCCACATAATCACCTCAAATATACACCACCACCACCGCGTACTAATGACACAATGACGAAAGCACATATGGAACCTGCCTAATCTGCACAAAAAAACAACCCTAGAATAGTAATTCGAGCAGAAATCATTCAAATAGCCAGAGGCTCCGAAACAAAGCGACTATTCGGTACTCACCTCTACGCACTACCCAGTAAGCACCCTAAGTTGTGTAGTAATTGGCGTTTGCATTATAACTAAATTCAGTACTAATTAATAATGCGACTAGTTAGGCCCTCAGGTCAAAAGGTAATTGGCGCTTGCATTAATATGATTTTCGTTATGAATTTATTAACCGACCAGTCAGGGCCCTAGGTGATGTGATGATTGACGCTTGCGTTATTATATTTATTAAAAATTAATTAAGGGACTAGTAAGCGCCCCCGGGTTGTGTGGTGATTGGCGCTCCTGTTACTATTAAATTCAGTACTGATAAATAAAGCGACTAGTAAGCTCCTTAAGTCATGTGGTGATTGGTGCTTGCGTTTTTATTATATTTAGTATTAATAAATAAAGTGACCAGTAAGCGCTCTGGGTTGCCTGGTAATTGGTGCTCGTGTTATTTTTGTTATTTTATTATTGCATAAAGCGTCGAATGAGGTCCCTTGGTTGTGCGATTATTTGCGCTCACGTTATTATATTCATTACTAGCAGCCCGTCGTCTCGACTTTGCCCAAGACTAACTAAATAGAATAACGTAGTGTGTTGACATGTAAAACGATTTCAGTTAAAAGTTAAACATCTATTTCTGACACTTCTCAGAACAAAAATTTTCTTATTAAAAACATATTTGTTCGAAATCCGTACATTTTATTTAGTCAAATAAAAAGCTGTAAGGAGCAAAAAAAAATATTATTATGTAATAATTATTATATTATTAACTGAAAAGGACCGTGTGTTCCAGGTCCTTATGCCATAAAATAATTGTTGGCCCTAAAGGGCCCTTGATTTGCAGTTTCTTCCGATAATCTACGAAAAGGGCTATTTATTAAAAGCTGTAAAGATTTAAAACTCAAAGTGATTACTTAGTTAAAAAATTTTTTTTTTTCTTATCTCACAACTTGATTACCAGAGCAACAAAGTCCTGAAGCTTAATCACTACATTTTTTATCGCCACGAAAATACAAATACATATTCTACTTACTTAAAAATCCAGAGGATTTAAGTTATTACTGTGTGGGTACAATGAAAAGCTTATCTCTCACGCAACGGATTCTTTAATTGTCAATTTTGACGCTGCTGCTTTGATCTTAATAAATGTTTTGCGTCAGTTTCTTGACGCCTAAAAGTGAATTCATTGGATGCATTTGAAGTTTTTCTTTCAATTCAACTTCTTGCAACTTTTGGCATAGTTAAGACTTGTGTGAGTCCAAAAGGCTGCTTTTTGTCCACTTTGTTAAGTTTTAATTTATTTGTTGGCGATGTAGTTTGACGTATTCTTGAGTAAACTCTTTTTTGACTGAAGTTTCGAACAAACGCTACAGCCTCTATACCTCAGGGTGATCTTCTCTGGTCTGTTATTGTAGCACCACACTGATCGGGACGAAAACTACAAAATCTAAAACGTTGGAGCTAGTTGTAGAGCTGTTTTCCAACGTCTCCTGGTACTATGCCGAAGACGTTAGTGTCTAACGCACCTTTTTTTGCAGACTAAGTTGTTTTGGTGATCTAAGGTGGGTAAATTGGTTAGTAATGCTTGCCCGTTGGAGACTGTTCCGTTTTCTAAAGTTTATTTTTCCTCCATAGCTATTAGATTTGCCCAGCACAGACCTTGGAGAGGATCGGTAATTCCTGGTTGAATGCTTAGAGTCGAGAGGGTAATATAGCGTCGTCGGTCACCGGGGTTCCCGGCCTTACGACGAACAACTCCGCTCGTGACGTCTGCCAGTGAAATGACTGACTTGGTTTAGATAGTGGCCGGTTTTACATGGTCTTTTAGTCGATGAATCGTTTCCGGAAATGGTTGTAAAAATGTATTTTTTGGCAAAGTAGTTTAAACTTAGGTGTCTCTTAAAAGAACTGATAAGATTGATGGTTAAGTAGGGAACGTAAAGACTTATAATGGCCTCAAAAAGGGCCAGTAATAAAATTTCCAGTTATTCCTTATTATTATTCTTGATGATGGAGAGCCAGCTGCGGGTAGCTTGACTCTTATCCTTGGAGTCCCTGTGTATGGAGACAGTGATGGAGGGAGGTACGCTGCTGACCAAAGAATATCTCGTCTTCAGGTCGTTCCCCGCATAACCAACAGCTTATCGTTAGTCGGAAAAGTGGGCCTGGAGAATACCTTCTTTGTGGGTATACCGTTGAGACGGCTACTGAGAAGGAGGCTGTTGTGGTTGCCCGTACTTCTCAAGGCTATCTTCCCTGGTTTGCATTTGTAGTAAAAATTTTCTAATGGTTGAACGGCTACAAAACTCTAAAGTGCCAGAGCAGGTTGTGCTCTGGCTAGACACGTTTCCTGTTATTTCGCCGGAGACGTTATCGTTTAGAACATTTTTTTATTGGTGGCCTCATCAAACCTGGTGACTGAGGGTGGAGTTAGTAGATGTACGTTGCTTGCCCATTAGAAAAGAGTGTCGTCGGTAGCCAGGATACCCACATACCCAGCTGCACGACTAACAACTCTAATCTTGGTGTACTGCCAGTGAACAGAGGGGGGCATCGCAAAAGACGCTTGGGCCTATTATAACCAAACTTATTTAATTCTACTGAAGGTAGCTTCTATTTTACGTCCACGCCACCTAGTGGAGCCAACTGAACAAACGTAAAAAGCTAGTGTATTTTTGAAAAACTGAGCTTATTTATTGCTATTGCTATTAATTTTTTCAAGATAAAAACTATACTTTAACCTTCTAAAAAGTGTCAATAATATGTATGCGAAATTTCAGCCAGATCGGCTAAATAGTTTTTGCGGTTAGCGATTACAACGGTTTGAGAGACTTTCCTTTATGTATTAGTAAGACGAATTATTAATACGGACAGTAATCACCCCGGGTTGTGTGGTAATTGGCGCTTGCAATATACTTGTATTTATTATAAATTGATAAAGGGACCAGTAAGCAGCCCGAGTTGTGTGGTGATTAGCACTTGCGTTATTATTATACTTAAAATAAACAAATTAAGGTTACAGTGAGCGCATCAACTAGTGTGATGATTGGCGCTTGCGTTGGTGTTATAATTATTATAAATTATATAAGCCATCAGTAAGCGCCTCAAGTTTGTGCGGGGGATGGCTCTTGCAACATTATTATAGTCGTATTTATTATAGGATAATAAAGCGACCAGTAAGCGCGACGGGTTGTGTAATGAATGGCGCTTGCATTACTATTACATTCACTACAATTAAATACAGCGACCAGTAAGCACCCTGAGTTCTGAGATGATTGGCGCTTGCGTTACTATTAAATTCAGTATTAATAAATAAAGCGACTAAAAGCTCCTTAAGTCGTGTGGTAATTGGTGCTTGCGTTATTATTATCTTTAGTATTAATAAATAAAGCGATCAGTAAGCGCTCTGGGTTGTCTAGTACTTGGTGCTTGTGATAGTTCCCTTAATTTATCAATGACTAAAGCGACAAGAAAGATCCTTTCATTGTGCGACGATTTGCGCTCACGTTACTATATTTATTATGAATTAGTAATACGACCAGTAAGCACCCCAGATTGCGAGGTAATTGGCGCTTGCATTATCATTATTTCATTCGGTATGAATAAATAATGCGACCAGTAAGCGCCCTGGGTTGTGTGGTAATTGGCCCCTACGTAATTATTTTATTAATAATGAATTAAGTAAGCGTTTAGTAAGTGCCTTAGGTTGTGTTGTGATAGGCACTTGCGTTATTATTATATTTTGTATTATTTAAGAAGGTGACTAGTAAGCCCCTCCGGTTGTGTGGCAATTTTCGTCTACGTTATTATTGTATTTAGTAGTTGTTACGTTCAAGCAAAAAAATGCTTGACAAACGCGGGGATCTTAATATCGATTGTTCGGGAATTACTGAGGATCAATAAACTGTTGAGTGGTAGTAGTTTAAATAGCGTTTATTTAATAGCGTATGTATTTACAATAGCGGTTAGCGGAGCTCAGAGCGCAATTGATGTTGGCTATTTGCTCGTTAAGAAGTACCTGGTTTATTACAATAATAGCGGAGAGAATAACTAAAGTTAACTATACAAATATACACTGTAGTCGTTATATGAGTCAGAGTAGAAAAAGAGAGATAAGGTAAGAAAATATAAGTTCTGAAATTAAAGTATGTATAAATGTAAAGTGAAAGTTATAAAATTGATAAGTGTTAATTACATTTAACATATTGTGCTGAAGAAAATTAGAAAATTAAAAGAGAATTAAAAGTTCACGATTGGCGTGAACAGTAGTAAAAAAACAAAACGACCAGTAAGCGCTTTGGGTTGCCTGGTGATTGACGCTTGCGTTATTTCCGTTATTTTATTAATAAATAAAGCAACGAGTCAGCTCTTCGGGTTCTGTGGCCATTGGCGCTTGGGTTACTTTAATATTTTATTAATCAATAAAGTTACCAGTAAGCACCCTGAGTAGTGTATTTATTGGCGCTTGTGGTATTTTATATATTTGTTAATCAATAAAGTTACCAGTAAGCACCCTGAGTAGTGTATTTATTGGCGCTTGTGGTATTTTATATATTTGAATAGTAAATAAAGCAATTAGTCATGCGACAGTTTATGTAGTGACTAGTGCTTGCGCTATTTTATTTATTTTATAAACAAACGAGGTGAATAGTAAGCATCATTAATTATGTGGTGATAGGCACTCGCGTAATTTTATCTGTTTTAATAGTAATTAAAGTGACCAGTAAGTGCCCTTGGTTGTGTGGTTAAGGCTGGTCGCGTTCAGTTAATGATTTCACTGATAAATACAGTGAGCAGTGAGCACCTTAAGTTGTTTAGTGATGTGAACTTGTTCAAGTATTTTATTGATTTACTTATTTCACAATGCGAGCAGTGCACTCCAGGTCATATTATAATTGGCACTAGCATTAGTTAAATTTTCATATTTATACACAAAGTGAACAATGAGATTCCTAGATTATATGATGATTGGCACTACTTTTATATTATTTTTTTTAATAACAAATGTAGCGATAAGTGTGCACCTCGGGTTGTATGGTGGTTGTGGCTTGCATTATTTTATTTATTTTATTAATAAATAAAGCGACCGGTAAGATACTCAGCTTGAGAAGCAAAGTGATT
>NW_019379563.1:988948-999836 GCF_000648655.2 Copidosoma floridanum
TTTTTTTTTTTTTTTCCTATATCTGTTGATATTTTAGGTAATTATTCTATTGATGTATAAATTATAATTGTTGCACAAAATTTTTTTATTTATTTTTCTTTCCAAAATCTCACCTGAGATCTCAGATGAGAATTTGGCATGAGATCTCAGGTGAGAAATCACGTGAGAAATAAGATGAGATCTCAGGTGAGATTTGTCAGGAGGGAACGCTGCTCGATTGTGTAGATGCACCTTCGTTTTTTGACAGGCGGTGCACTGTTGGGCCCAGCGAGTGGAGTCCTTTCTCATTGCAGGCCAGTAGAACTTACTGGTAATGGCTTTACTGGTGGCTCTGACGCTGGGTGGGAGAGGTTGTGGACAACCTCGAAAGCTGCGCGACGAAGTGCCACTGGGATATATGGCCTGAGGTGATCCAGGGAGACATCGACGTATAGGTTATGCTCCTTGATGGTCACACGTTGCAGAGCGAAGTTTGGATCCCGAAGGAGGTGAGTCAGCTCCTCGTCTGAAGCTTGGGCAGCTAAAATGGATGCTGGATCCAGGCGAGATGGCATCGAGATGGTCTCGACCCTTGAAAGGGCGTCTGCCACCACATTTTCCTCCCCCTTGATGTGCTGCAGGTTGGTGCAGAACTGCAGAATATAGTCCAAGTGGCGAAGCTGTCTCGGGGAAGCTTTGTCTGAGGGCTGGAGAGCTGCGTAGGTCAGAGGCCTCTGATCGGTGAAGGTGGTGAAAGATCTGCCTTCGAGAAATCTCTGGAAGTGCTGTATAGCGCGGTAGATAGCCAGCAGCTTCCTGTCGTACGTGCTATAGCGTTGTTCGGTGGATGACAGCTTTTGTGAAAAGAAGCCCAAGGGTGACCAGACACCTTTGGAGTGCTCCTGCTCCAGAGTGGCTCCGATCGCGTGGCTGGACGCGTCAGACTTAAGAGCCAGAGGTGCATCTGGGTGCAGGAAAGAGATCGTCACTGCAGATGACAGCGCTAGCTTGGATTGAGCGAAAGCAGTGTCTGCTTCCGGCGACCAATTCAGTTTGGCTTTTTTGCTCTTCTCCGGAAAGCCTTTGAGAAGCTCATTGAGTGGTGCGAGAACGGCGGCTGCTCTAGGGAGGCATCGGCGGTAGTAGTTGAGCATGCCGAGGTACCTTCGCAGCTGTGAGGCCATCTCTGGCTTTGGAAAATCCGAAATTGCCTTAATCTTGGCCAGTGGAGGTTTGAAACCAGCCTCAGACACAAGGTAACCTAAAAAATTTACCTGTGTCTGACCTAGGACGCACTTTTCTCGGTGGATGCGAAGCTTGGCGCTGCGTAGGACGTTGAAGAGCTTCTTCGGGTGCCTGATATGCGTCTCGTGGTCTGGTGAGTTGACGATAAAATCGTCTAAGTGAGCCCGGACGAAAGGCAGATCCCTTAGCAGATGGTCCACCGTGTGCTGGAGTGACTGCGCTGCGTTGCGTTGGCCTAAAGACGATCTGGTGAATTCGAAGAGACCAAAAGGAGTTGTTATAGCCGTCTTCAGAGCGTCCGCCTCTGCGATGGGGATCTGATAGAAAGCTTTGCGTAGGTCTATTACGGAGAAGACTGAGCCTTTTGCCTCCTGGAGGATGTCCTCCACAATAGGCAGAGGGTAGCGGTCTTGCTGGGTGATGGCGTTGAGACGACGGTAGTCCCCTGTCACGCGCCAACCTCCGTCCGGCTTCGGCACCAAGTGCAGCGGGCTAGCCCACTGGCTGGAAGAGGGGCGGACAATCCCCTGCGCGAGGAGAAGACCAATCTCCTTCTTCGCTACTTTCAAGCGCTGACCGATTAGTCGTCTTGGACGCTCAAACACCGGAGGGCCGGTGGTCACGATGCTGTGCTTGACAGGCAGGTCTGGCAGAGAGGCAGTGGTGCTCTCCGTGGCAGCGATGTCCATGAATGTACGAAGCAGGCTATCGTATGCTTGGCTGAATGGTCTTGGTGTTGACAGACTGAGCACAGCTGAGATGCTGTGTAGTTTGGCCAGGAACAGGGTGCCAGCAGCGCTGAGCTTGGTGACTGAGTCGATGAGCTTCTTGTTCTTAATGTCTACTAAGAGCCCAGTGTCACTCAGCAGGTCTGCGCCGATGATTGGAGTGGGCACCTCTGCTATGATGAAAGGCCATTTAAAGACTCTGCGAAGGCCCAAGTCCAATGCCATGTTGTGCGTCCCGTAAGTCTTTATGGGAAAGAGGTTAGCCGCATAGAGAGTGAGTCTTCCTGGAGGTCGAGGCTTCCTGAAAATTGACTTGGGGATTATCGAGACCTCAGAACCTGAGTCGGTGAGGAACGTAAGGCGCGAGTTACTATCCATTATGTGAAGGCGTTTTCCACTAAGTTGAGTTTGTCCCACGTCTGTCGCCTGAACCAAAGGGAGAGAGGTTAGTTTCCCTGACTCAGGGAAAAAGAGCAGTGGGAGGTGTGCAGTGTCTTGCCTTGGCACCAAACTCCCGATGGAACCAACAAAGACCTTCGCCTGGGCCAGCTCGTGTATTGGATCTGCTTCGAGATCTGCCTCTCCTTTGACCACCCCTCGCAGGTTGGTTGTTGAGCTGCAGGCTGAGCTGGCTGACCTGCGCTGAGAGGGCCTCTACCCGTTGGGCCAGCTGACTGTCTGCTGTGGACACTGAAGTCAGGCTTGAGTCATTGAGGGCTGGGGTCGAAGGGGGCGGTCAAGTAGTGCTTGAGACTGCGAACACTCCTGGGTTGGTTTCAATCAGGTCGTCTGCCGTAGAGCCCAACTCCTCCAATGAAGTGGTTTTAATGATCTTTAGAATGCGAGTGACCTATGGAGGGAGCAGGTGAAGCCACTTTACCCTGAGCACCTCCTCTGTGACTTTGTTGTCAGACAGGGATCGCATGGAGCGAAGAAGCTGCAACGGCCTCTTGTCACCCAACCCCAACTTATTGAACAGCTGATCCAGCCTCTTGTCCTGAGAGTCTGTCAGGCGTGACAGAATGGCCTCTTTTAGGACTCCGTAGAGGTTTTCAGTTGGTGGATGTTTCAGCACATCCAGGAGCTCGTTCACCGTTGCTGCCTCGAGGGAGGCCACGACCAAGTCGTACTTGGCCCTGTCATCAGATATGCCACTGACGTTGAACTTGGCCTCCGCTGACAGAAACCATGCCTTTGGGTTGCTGGCCCAGAAGCGAGGTAATGAGCAGGGTGCTCTGCCTACCGGTTGTTGCTGTTGTTGTTGTTGTTGTTGTTGTTGTTGTTAGGTGGCATCTTCCCCAGCCATATCGGTGTCAGCCAGTTCCTGCAGCTGATGGAGGAGAAGTTGTTGCTCTCGCGATTCTTCGCGACGACGAGCACGCTCCTCGCGGTCCTTTGCCTGTCTGTCGGCCGTGGAGGGAATATCCTGGCTGCTACTGTCGGAAGAGTTACCCTCCAGTGTCGAGTGCCCGTCCAGTGCCGGAGATACAGGCGAATGGACGCCGATTGTCGTGTTAGCGGGCTGTCTGCTAGGCAAAAAGCCAAGCCACGCGCGGCACAGTCAGTTTGTTTGTTTTTGTTAGGTCTAATGTTTACTCACTCGCATCGTCGTGTATAGATGTAAAAGGTCTATACGCAAAGGAAGTATAGGTTATACTGCGGCCAGGGGGAAAGAGAGAGAGACAGAGCGTTTGGCGGGATCGGCGCCTCGAAGTTCTCGGAAGAGAGAAGGGAAAGAAAATAAAAACGAAAACGCCTGTCTGGCTCGTCTCAGAGGCTGTTTTTTCCTTTTTTTTTTGCTCGCACGGCCGGCGCAAGAGCAACTGCTCGCACAGGTTTTGGCGAGGGAGATGCGGCGCGTGTTTTTTTGATGTACGGCACTTCGGGTCGAGTGAAGGAAAAAACAATGGCGGTTCGCCGTTTCACTTACGACAGATCACGTCGGGGTCACCAATTTGGGAACCGCTGGGTATGCTCGTGCTTACCCGAGGATAGGAGGGTAGCACGGGGTGCAAGAAGCTCGACCACACTTCGCTCTGTTAAACGTAAGGGTTTATTTATTTATTAAGTACAGAAATGAGTGTGTTGCTCGATCAAGCCAAAACCGGACTGACTTGCTGGTTGAGGAGTTGCCAGCTTAACTAGTGGCATATCTATAGAGATATTATAGATGGGGTAGGCAAGCCACCGATTCTTTTATAAGTGGCAGCGTTGACACGATAAAAAGAGATGCAATATTGAGCTACCTTTCTATCTCTCTCTGTGCTCGCTGCTGATTAGCTACAGATGTTTTACGTATATGTGGGCATAGGCAATCAGTAGCGACCACAGAAAGAGATAGAAAGGTGGCTCGATGTTGCATCTCTTTTTAACTTGTCAACGCTTGCACTTCCAGGCTTGCCTACTTTATCTCTAATATCTCTACGGGCATATCCCGAACCTCGATTAGCCGTTCGGTTGCGCCATCTGATGAGTACTGAAGATGTCGCGCGGAACGAGAGTCGTCGAGAGATCGGAGAGATTGGTTGCGCTTGCTCGTCTGTGAAGTCGGAGCCGCCACAGCTATATATACGATCTAGGTAAAAAGTTCCAATATTGTATCCACCTAACCCAACGCTGTTTACTGCTGGCGGGATTGCGGATCATTTCAGCAGTAAATCGACAGTAGCGTCCCCAACCACGCAACGTTGTCACGTCTTACATATGTAACTGCTGGCGGCGATTGCTGATTACACCCGTGCACAGTGTGCCTGCGCATTTGCTTGGGATTTTCACTGCGTAGGCCTTTAGACCGCTTAATTACTACTAGCGGCATAGACTTATAAGAAATAGACTGCTCGTTTTTGTATTCAGTGCTTAAGCACAAGTAAAAAGAGACACAACATCGAACGCGGGTATCTGTCTCTCTTGCATGTTGCTAACGGCGGGGAGGCTTCATTAGCTGTAGACTTAGTTTATTTACCCCCACCATTAGCAACGAGTGAGAGAGAGAAATACACACGTTCGATGTTGTTTCTCTTTCTACTCGTGCTTTAGCGCCGTTCATAAGAACGAGCAGTCTATTTCTCATATGTCTACGACTAGTGGAGGATCATATATATACATATTCATTTATTTTATTAATTAAGTAGAACTTATTTTAGAATCTGACAATACTCCTATTAAAATATCGTGGTCATAAAACAGTGGTATAAAATAAGCGTTTTGCAAATTTTCGTGGACATCATTTGGTGGTGGTTACATGTATTTTCGTCTGGCTTGATGCGAGTAAAAAATGTATGTTGAAATGACTGGACGTCCAACAAATCAACAGTCTCAGCAGCAGCCTAGCCAGCAGAAGCTAGCAGAGAAACTGATGATATTGAACGATCGAGGTCATGGAATGCTCACGCGTATTTATAATATCAAGAAGGCTTGTGGAGATGCCAAGTCAAAGCCGGGTTTTCTTAGTGACAAGAGTCTTGAGTCCTCTATCAAGACGATTGTACGCAAGTTCCCAAATATAGACGTCAAGGGACTTACAAGTATTAGTAATTTGCGCAACGAGATTATAAAATCGCTATCGCTTTATTATTATACATTTGTTGACCTGCTTGATTTCCGCGATAACGTGTGTGAGCTGCTGACGAGCATGGATGCGGTGGGCGTCCATCTCGATATTGCAGTGAATTTTGAACTGACCAAACATTATCTTGATCTGGTGTCGAATTACGTTAGTTTGATGGTACTGTTGTCTCGAGTTGAAGACCGCAAGGCTGTGCTAGGGCTCTTTAACGCTGCCCATGAGCTTGTTCACGGCCAGTCAGATCCGAGCTTTCCCCGACTTGGCCAACTGATAGTCGAATACGATGTGCCACTACGTCGACTTGCTGAGGAGTTTGTACCTCATGGTAGACTTCTAAGGGCAGGCCTGCTCTCGCTCTGGGCTATCTACCCAGGTCGCAATGCTTCAGCTGATACCTGGAGGACAGACCAACGATTAAGCCTAGTTGGCAGCCCAAGTCAATTGCTGAAGGCTGCTGTAACTGACACTATGTCTTGTGAGTGCCTCAGTATAGAGCGCCTTGAACAGTGGATAATATTTGGGTTTTCGCTGTGTCATGGATTACTTACCCAAGATCAACCAAGTAAACTCTGGACAAGTGCGCTTGAATCTCGCTGGGTGCTCGCTCTCTTCCGTGATGAGTGCATTTACATTCACCACTACTTGCAAACTTTTTTTGAGGGTATCAAGGGTTGTGGCAAACGTGTTTCTGAGCTGAAAGAGTGTTACACCCAAGCTTTACATAAGGCTAGCTACAAGCACCGTGAACGCCGGAAATTTCTAAGAACAGCACTTAAAGAGTTGGGCCTTATACTCACTGATCAGCCAGGTCTACTTGGGCCCAAAGTTCTTCTTGTCCTTATGGGCCTTAGCCATGCTCGTGACGAAATTTTCTGGTTGCTTAGGCATGCTGATAATCCCCCTGTGCAGGGCAAAGCTAAGGGGCGTGGTGGTGAAGACCTTGTAGATAGGCAGCTGCCTGAGTTACTCTTCCATTGTGAGGAACTAAGGGCTCTTGTCAAAAAATATTCTCAAGTAAGCTCTATCTATTTATGCTTAATCTTTTACCAGTGCTATAAGAACACTTGTTAATTTTTATCAAGTAATCAATATATTATTTAATTCTGTTATGCCTTATACAATACAAAACTACTACACCTCAGTCAAAAATTATAAGCTATTATTTTAACTATAAATTATAGCTGTATTTAGAACAATAAACGGAAAAAAATATTATCAGTAACATTTTTTTGTTTCTTCGTTTATTGTTTCAAAATACTTAAACCCCCCACTTTTAGTGCTATTATACGGATAATATCATCTTATATGGCTCATTTACCTTACAAAAAAAAAAGATTATTCAACAAATTCTGTTAATTAAAATTTGCTAGAAATTGATAGCTGTAAACAGCTACTTTTGATAGTTGTTATTTGTACATGATTATAGCTACTTTGTAGTCAATTATAGCTATTGCTGTAGCTGATTATAGCTGTAAATACAGCTATAATTTATAGTTAAAATAATAGTTGATAATTTTTGAATGAGACATGTTAAGGAGTATATGACCTAATTGTCAAGCCCTGTCCATACTTTCAAATGTCTGAGTTAAATTTATATAATTGAAGTTATTTTACAGCATTTATTTGAAGCATTCCACGTCAAGTGAAACGGTCAAAAATAGTTTAGGCCAAAATCTATGGGAATCGATAGTCTATTGTGAGAAATCATTACTCCTAATTTTTTCAGAATTTTTTACCGACACCAAAGCCGTCAGTGACAATCACAAATTTGAAATATTTTCTAAGACCCAATTCTTTTCCAATTATTTTGCTAAGAAAAAAAAATTAAAAAAAAAANGCCCTCTCGGCTTCCTTTCGTTCTCCGTGACGTTGAATAGGAGCGGCAGTTATTTAATAGAGACGCCAGTTGGCACCCCGAGTCATTGGGTGATAGGCACTTGTGTTATTAATATTACAATTTTTAATTTCCGCGTGTCTTTGGCAATGCCCCTTTACTGCTGTGCTGTCTGCTTGACGGAACATTCTCCCTAGATCGTATAGCTATTTTAAAACCGCTGGGTATGCTCGTGCTTACCCGAGGATAGGAGGGTAGCACGGGGTGCAAGAAGCTCTACCATACTTGGCTCTGTTAAACGTAAGGGTTTATTTATTTATTAAGTACAGAAATGAGTGTGTTGCTCGCGCAAGCCAGAACCGGACTGACTTGCTGGTCGAGGAGTTGCCAGCTTAACTAACGGCATATCCCAAGCCTCGATTAGCTGTTCGGTGGCGCCATCTGATGAGTACTGAAGATGTCATGGGGAACGAGAGATTGCTTGCGCTTGCTCGATGCTCGGCTGTGAAGTCGGAGCCGCCACAGTAGCTAGCCCCTCTCTAGTGCCGTTTGCCCTAGGCAAATGGAACGAGAGCCGGCTGAGCATGTTGTTGAGCTTACTGATTTTTGTAGGTGTCCTTCGCAGACGGTTGGCAGGCCAGAAGAGTCTGGTTGGTGTTTGAGGCCTGCGACGGGAAGCGGAAGAGTGCTTGGTCCTTCAAAGCCAGTTGGATTGTCGCTGGAGGCAACGAAGGATGCTTTAAGGTCTTGTGAGTCGTCGAAGGGTGCTGTGAAGCTGATGGGCCCTTTAAAGCCTGTTGCCTTAATCCAGAAGACAGCGAAGGAAGCTGAACAGACTTTTGAGTCTGTGAAAGCTGCTCTGGTGGACAATCCAGGTACGCTGGCTTTAGGGAGTCAGTGGAGATGCTGGTTGGGGTGCCCCTGATGTTCACAATGTAGACCTTGTCGCTCAGGCGTTGAACAACTCTGAAAGGGCCTGAGTAGGAAGGCGTCAGAGTGCGTCTGACTGTGTCGACTCTCCTAATATAAAGACATGGGTGCAGGTGTTGAGGTCCTTGTAGAAAAACGGCATGACTTCTGCTGCGTGGCGAGAGGCAGACACAGGTTTGATAGCCTCGGTCAGGCTGCGTAGGCCTTGGACAAAGGTGACGGGCCCTGCCAACGGGTTGCTGGTGGTGACGAAGAATTCACCTGGAATCCTGAGCTCTGTGCCCTACAGCATCTCAGCTGGAGACGCCTGTAGGTCCTCCTTGAAGGCTGTTCGAAGGCCCAAGAGGACGAGTGGCAGTGCTGTTGGCCAAGGGGTCTCCGGAGAGCACATGAGTGCGGCTTTGAGTGCACGATGAAAGCGCTCCAGAAGGCCGTTGGACTGAGGATGGTAGGGAGCTGTCCTAGTCCTGCTGGTGCCCAGGTAGTCCGTGAGAGCTGCAAAGAGACCTTACTCAAACTGAGCCCCTTGGTCCGTTGTGATGGTCAGTGGGGCGCCGTAGTGTGCTACCCAGCACTCGATGAAAGCTTTTGCCACAGTAGAAGCTTGTTGATCAGGAATTGGAATGGCTACAGGCCATCGGGTGAACCTGTCGATGAGAGTGAGACAGTATTGGAAGCCCAGGCTCTTCGAAAGCTTCACCAGGTCGAGGTGGACGTGGTCGAAGCGCTGCGTCGGGTAGTCGAATGCGCTTAACCCTCCTGACAAATCTCACCTGAGATCTCATCTGATATCTCATGTGATTTCTCACCTGAGATCTCATGCCAAATTCTCATCTAAGATCTCAGGTGAGATTTTGGAAAGAAAAATAAATAAAAAAATTTTGTGCAACAATTATAATTTATACATCAAAAGAATGATTACCTAAAATATCAACAGTTATAGGAAAAAAAAAAAAAAAAATTCGGCTTTTAAGGGATACGAACTCGAGCACCCAGATTAACTGGCAAGCATCTTACCGCTTGGCCAGAGAGGATGAGATACTAGTCCAACAATTTACGTGTATATAAAGTGTAAGTACCATGTGTTATTGTTTTTCTTATTCACAATGAATCATAAAATTATTAATAGATATAATTTTTCCCAATCTTAATTCCGATAGTTAACCAACTAGATAATATTCAGGAACATTATTTTCTTCACAAAAAATATTTTCTCTCTTAAAGTTACTCTTAAGGAAGCTTTATATTCAAGTAGGGCATAAGTTTTTAATAATAATTATAAATGTTTATTTAAATGTAATAATAAAGAATAACTACAATAAAAACCAGAGGGACTTGATGTGTTGTGAATAAATTATTTTAGAAAAATCCAAATTGCTTGCGGTTATATTATTTTATTTTGAAAAAACACTTATAAAAGTTGGAAATCCTTAAAGCTATTAATGTTATTTCAACTTTTCAAAGCTTATTATACTCCGTGAATAATTACAGATAAAGTCATCACTGGAAATTTGTTGATACAATTTATGTTTAGTGAGTTAAATGTAATTGTTTTCCAAAAACGCAAAAAAGGAGTGAAAACCTACAGTTTGGTATAAACAATGGTACCTAACTCATTACACATGTATTGTATCATAAAATTTACAGTAATTACTCTATATGAAATTCTTCAAGGAGTATAATAAGTTCGAAAAGTTGGAATAACATGAATAGCTTTAAGGATTTCCAACTTTTATAAGTGTTTTTTCAAAATAAGATAATATACACGCAAGTAATTTGGATTTTTTTAAAATAATTTATTCACAACACATCAAGTCCCCCTGTTTTATATTGTAGTTTTTCTTCATAATTACATTTAAATAAACATTTACAATAATTATTAAAAACGTATGCCTTACTTGGATATAAAGCCCCCTCAAGAGTAACTTTAAAAGAGAAAAATATTGTTTGTAAAGAAAATAATGTTCCTGAATATTATCTAGTTAGTTAACTGTTAGAATTAAGATTGGAAAAAATTATATCTATTAATAATTGTATGATTCAGTTGTAAATCAGCAAAACAATAACACATGGTACTTACACTTTACATACGCGTAAATTGTCATATTGGTACCTCATCCTCTCTGGCCAAGCGGTAATATGCTTGCCTTTAAAACTGGGGGCTCGAGTTCGTGTCCCATATAAGCCGAATTTTTTTTTTTTCCTATATCTGTTGATATTTTAGGTAATCATTCTATTGATGTATAAATTATAATTGTTGCACAAAATTTTTTTATTTATTTTTCTTTCCAAAATCTCACCTGAGATCTCAGATGAGAATTTGGCATGAGATCTCAGGTGAGAAATCACGTGAGATATAAGATGAGATCTCAGGTGAGATTTGTCAGGAGGGAAGTAACCACTGCCTCCTGTAGGGGGACCTTAATATGGCAAATCCCAGAAGAGTGCGTTATAGATATATAGGTATATATATATACACATTGCGTCTGCTCCGATGATTCTTCACAACATAGTAGGTGCAGGTATACGTAATAGCTGGGCTTCACCCGAACTCTACTTCTGGGTGAGACTCAAGTTATATGTGTCATTTGGCCCAGTGTTATTCTA
>NW_019379563.1:1007239-1026382 GCF_000648655.2 Copidosoma floridanum
AAATATTTTCTTAGACCCAATTCTTTCTAATTATTTTGCTAAGGAAAAAGAAATAAAAAAAAATTAGGGCCACGATTTACAGATTTTTTGACGTTTAATCGTTTAAAAGTATTTTTAAAAAGATTTGAGGTTATGTAACCCTTTTTTTTATTTTTAAGCTTAAATAATTTTTTTCGCAAAGGATAACACGATTTTTTATAAATTTTTTTTTTTTTTAACTTTATAACAAATTCTACTTCCAGGGTTTTTTGCGTAGTGGGCTTGAAACGGGAACAGGTGCTAGGTAGCGCTGAACATTATGGTCACCAAAATCGACGCTTTTTCGCTTGGGTTTCAAAGTTTTGCAATCAGATATAAACATTAGTATTCATGGAGGCTGCCGATGATGAGTATGTAGTTAAACTTTCGGAATTCAAAATGGCTGATCCAATATGGCGGACGATTTTTGAAACATTCAAAAATAATTTTAAAAAAATCTTATCGTATTTCTCGTTTAATTCTAAGTAAAAATTGTATTGTGTACTTTTTCGATAAAATTCATGTATTCAGAGCAAAAAATTCATGAAAGTTTAATTATATGAATCCACGTCAGATTTCATACTTCGTCCATTCATCAATCCGTAAGTATAATGACAATACATTTTCATTTATGCAATTAAGTTTGTAGATCGCCGATATCGACATTACAATATACATAACGAATGGCATTTTTTTCTGACAGCGCATGGAAACGGACCCTGTGACGGTCTTGGAGCTACAGTCAAACGAAGTGCTGTTCGAGCCAGCTTACAATTAAAAACATTGATATTAACAGCTTTGGAGTTGTTCAAATGGCTAAACACTACTGATAGACTGTCGGGCAAATTCTGCATACTCTGACATTAAAGGATTTGAATCAAACAAAAGAAAATTGAACAGCCGGTTTTACTCCAGTAACAGAATAAAGTCATTGCAAAATAAGCACTGTCTCATCAGCTTGGAAAACGGATTTGTGAGAGCAAAAAAATACTCTGAATCTACACGTTATGAAGATTATAAAATTCTTTGAAAGATAGTACATTTTTTGAATAAAAAATTTATATTTTTGAGAAGTAATCGGTTTCAATGTCTATCTGCAAGCTAAAATAAATCAACTCATTAAAAATGTATATATTTATTAACTGTGCTCCTTGTCAGCAAACCGCAAAACACTCTTTTACAAAAGTCTAACGCAAAGCATGATACGAATTCATATTTAAAATCCATAACAACAATCAACCGGTGGCCATATTGAATCCGCCATGTTGATTTCAGATAACCTAACACTAATGTCGATATCGGCGATTTACAAAGTTAATTACATAAATGGAAACGTATTGTAATTATTCTTACGGTTTGATGAATTGACAAAATATGAAATGTGACGTAAATTCGTGTAATTAAACTTTCATGAATTTTTTGCTCTGAATACATGTGTTCGGCTCGTTTCCCGCGATCAACGTCCGACAAAATAACGGCACGCGCGCCCTCCTTCGTTCTGCGCACGTACTGCTCCTGCGGAGCTGCCGAGCTGCGCGCGGGCTGACACGCTAACGATCGAGGACCCAAAAGAAAGAGCTGAAAGAGATCAGATCGACTGAAGTGATATAATTGTCTGCAACTCTGTACTAGGCGCTAAGTCACATACAATAAAGATTTTCAAAACTGAACATTGGTCTTTCGAGCCGGATTCCGAGCGAGTAAGAAATAAACAGCAACCAAGGAGAGCATTCAGCACACATCATAATGTGAGTATACTATTACTGAAGTCAAAGTGTTGGTTGTATTAAGCCATCGCGGCCGCCATCGTGCCCGCGGTCCGGCTTGCGTTGCCTGATCATGGCCACGACGAGGTCGTGCCGCCATTAACGCGTGCCTCACGAGCATCCGCGTCACAAGTTAAATACAAGGCTGCCACGGCCACCGTATAGCCCGTGGTCCAGCGCTTGTCATACATACGGCCACGGCAGACATGAAGCCGTGTCGCTGGTAGTGGTTATTTCGTCGGTAGCGGCGGCCACATTGCCTTCCTTACGGGTGTACCTATACCTTGTCATGACTAGAGCAAACGCAATACGGGCGGTTTATCAAGGTTAGCATTTAACCTCTCTTTTTCAATGCGTGATGCACGCAAGAATCTACGCGCCCGCATTGACATGTGGGTGCGTATGTGCGTGTGTGCGTGTGTGTGTACATGAGGTGTGAGTCTCTCTCTTTCTCGCTCTCTCTTCTTCTCCCTGTCGTATAACCGCAAACATACGTGTTCAATTGTGGAAGTGAGGACAAAGCCAGGCTCGGCCCGACGGCAATAGCAGCTTCGTGCAACCGTCAAGCTCATGATTGCTCTTTCAGGTCTGACAAAAGCTGGGCTAACCTATTTGGCGCCCAATGCGCTCTGGCAGACGTCATCGCTCGTTTCGCGCTGGCCGTCACGCAAACTGAGCCCTTGGCCTGGACCACCGGCCTCGTCGAAGTGAGGCTTGAGTTGCTGGATGGCTACTAGAGCGACTTTCAGGCCAATCATCTGAGGCTCATCGAGACGCCTCCTCCCGAGAAGCAGGAGTCACTAACCCAAATGTACTCGACATCGGAGGCTGAGTACATAGAGTCACGCACCCACCTCTGCAACGCGAGGAGCACCCTCGCACCGTCCCCTGGCAACAGTGGAGCGGGCCCCGGGCGCGCTACATCGAGTTGTGGACCCCGCCTGCCCCGAATTAGTATTCCCGCCTTCTCCGGGAAAAGAGAAGACTGGGAGAACTTCCGGGATCTCTTTCGAGCGCTAGTGCATGACGATCAACAGCTCACCGATGTCGAGCGACTGTTTTACTCTAAGTCTCATGTGGAGGGAGATGCCAAAACAGCCCTCGACGCGATCCAGATCGTGGGTGCCAACTACTCGACCGCTTGGGCCGCGCTTGAGGCACGGTTTGAACACCGCCGTCTCCTAGTACACGACCATCTAACGGCGCTACGCAACATCAGGCCTTTAAGGGACGAGTTGGCCAGAGGTCTGCGGAGCCTTCTTGATACGCTGGGTTGCCACCGGCACCAGTTGCAAGCTTTGGGCCGTCCTGTCCTCCAGTGGGATGACTGGCTGATCTTGTGCCATGACCGGCATGAACCCAACTACCTGGCGTGTCTGGGAGGACGAGCTCGAGCGGCTCGAGGGCGCCGACGCAAGGGCTGGAATTGAGACTGCGACTTTCGCCGCCATGACGAACTTCCTTCACCGACAGTGCCGCGCTCTCAGCTCCATGAAGGCATCTCGCACAGAGCGGCCAGCGAGCACGCCCAGCATCCGTCCACCAGCTTCATCATCTTCTGGGCGGCATTATCGCTCCCTTGCAACCAGCGCAGCTCCACCTCCGTGCCCGTCCTACAGTGAAACCCATTACCTGGGGCACTGCGCTCGATTCCAAGGCCTCGACGCGCACGCTCGGCGAGACCTGGTCTACCAAGCCCGACTATGTTTTAATTGCCTCCGAACGGGCCACCTGTTAAAGTTCTGCCCCTCTCGATCTGTTTGTCAGCACTGCCGAGAACAGCACCACAGCCTGCTTCACGACAGCAACCGTCGACGGCCATCGGACCCATCTGACGGTCGGCCATCACCAAAACGGCCGAAGGCCGACCCCGTCGGTGCAACCCGTGCCAACGACCTGGGCCCGTCGCCCTCATCCTGACTCGCTGTGCTACCGACCGCTCTCGTCCAGCTGAGTGGGCCGTCCGGCCAACGCGCGACAGTCCGAGCCCTCCTCGATGCGTGCTCCCAAGTCACGATCGTCTCTGCGAACCTGGCGCGACGGCTCAACGCCACGTTGGAGCACACCAATGCGAGCATTTCCAGAGTAGGTGGTGAGTCGATCGTCCACTCGAGAACTCGGGCCCATCTGCACATCGACCCGGGCAGAGATGCGCCGCCGATCACCTTGGCGGCACTCTGCTTACCTCAGCTCGTGCTCGTATCACAGTCCGCTCGTCTGCACCCATCCGTGGCCGAGCAGTGGCTTGATCTTCAGCCTCTGGCCGACCCCGCATTCAGTACACCTAGTCCTGTGGACCTGCTCCTCGGTGCCGACGTCTACAGCCGCATATTGAGGGCGGAATCCGTCCGGCGGGGCGACATTATCGGTCAGCACACGATCTTCGGCTGGACCGTCGTCGGCCGTGCTCCTGGCCTGCAGCCGGCAGCTTTTACTGTTGGCTCAACACTGCACATGGACGGAGCACCGTCTTGGCATCGCGAGCTGACTGCGCTGCTGCAGCGCTTTTGGGAGCTCGAGGAAGTACCGCAAGTCAGCCGCCGCGCTCCAGACGACACTGAGTGCGAGCGCATCTTCCTCGATCACCATCGTGCTTCGGATGGCCGCTATGTCTTTCGTCTGCCATTGAAGAGCGACAGTGCGCGGCTGCTCGGCAACAGTCTGCAGAGTGCCACGGCCGTCCTTCACTCGTTGCATCGTCGCCTCTAGCAGACCCCAGCGATGGGTGCTGAGTATGTGCAATTTATGGCAGAGTACATCGCTCTGGGCCACATGAGGCCACTGCCTGACGATCTGCGCACGGCATCGCCCCGACCAGTGCACCATATCCAACATGACGGCATCTGGCAGAGCAGCGATAAGGGCCGCAGGCTTCGCATCGTGTTCAACGCCTCGAAACCGACATCGAGCGGCTACAGCCTAAACGACGTCCTCTTCGCGGGCCCTAGGCTGCAGACCGCGCTCCCCAGCGTGCTCCTACGCTGGCGACGACACCGAATCACCTTCTGCAGCGACGTCCGCATGATGCTTCGTCAGATCTGGATCGACAAGCGTGACGCCGACCTACAGCGTATCTTGTGGAGCCCTGATTTAAACCAACCGCCTATGCACTACCAGC
Organism: Copidosoma floridanum; assembly: GCF_000648655.2. Next base: position 1,012,142 of record NW_019379563.1, read on the forward strand.
TGTTAACAGTCACCTACGGCGCTTCGTGCGCACCCTACCTCTCCTTGCGCACTGTGCAGCAGCTGTGTGAGGACGAAGGACACCGTTGGCCCGAGGTAGTTCCCGTGTTGACTAACGACCGCTACGTCGACGACATACTCTTCGGTGCCGACGACATCGCCACGGCTCGACATATTCGTGACCAGCAAATCAAACTTCTGCAAGCCAGCAGGCTTCCTCTGCGCAAGTGGGTAGCCAATGTGCCCGAGCTGCTGGACGACCTCCCCGACGACGTGCGCCTGCGGCCTACTTGGTGTCAGCTTGGCGCCGAAGGTCTCGTTAGTGAGCTCAATGTGAGCTGAGACCCACCGTCAGATTGCTTTCTGCTAACATCTCCCCTCATACAGCACCAAACCACCAAGAGGACCATGCTTGCAGCGCTCGCGGGCATGTTTGATCCATGCGGTTGGCTTGCGCCGATCGTGCTGAACGCCAAACTCCTGCTGCAAGACTTATGGCGAGCTAACCTGGACTGGGACGAGTCTGCTTTGTCGTCCATGATTCAAAGGTGGACTGCCTTTGCCGCCGAGCTCCAAGCCATCTCCGGTCTATCCCTGCCTCGTTGGATCGGAACGGTCGCGTCAGCGGACATTCACCTGCACATATTTTCCGATGCCAGCCGCCGCGCGATGGCTGCTGTCCTGTACTCTAGACTCCAGGCCGCGGACGGTTCTGTCCGCTGCCACATTCTCCTTGCTCGCACGAAGCTGGTGCCCATCCGCACTCTTGAGCCAATAGCCAAGCCCGTGGCCCGGATGACCATTACTCGCTTGGAGCTCCGCGCCGCCCTGCTGGCTGCTAAGCTTCTGCGCTCAACGGCCGAAAAACTAGCAGTTCCGATTGAGCGCTGTCATGCCTGGTGCGACTCGCAAATTGTGCTGCACTGGGTTCGCTCCGATCAGCCAACCAACAACGCCCTCGTCGACAACTACGTGGCCCAGATACAGGACACGCTACCCTAGACCGCCTGGCGGTACGTGCCGTCGCAGTCCAATCCAGCCGACGTGGCCACTCGAAGCGCGGACATGTCCAGTCTCAGACAACAACTCCTGTGGTGGGACGGTCCGCCATGGCTCGCCGACAACGACCGAGCCTGGCCCCAGGAAGCACTTCAAGAGGTGACACCCCTGCCGTTGGCTTGCTACGCCACCCGTCTGGCTGAGCCGAGCATACTTGAACGATATTCCAAGCTTCACACACTACTCGTCGTTCTCGTGCGCACTCGTCGGTGGGTCCGGTGCCAGTTGCGTCGCCCACCTGTCCTGCCGGTGCTCTCACCACTGACCCCCGCCGAGCTTCAAGATGCCTTCCTGGCCTGCGTCAGTTTAAGCCAATCGGAAACGTTCGGCGAAGAGCGCGCGCGTTTGCAGAACGGCGAGCGATTGCCAAAAGGGAATCCTTTGACTTCTCTTGCGGCTTTCCTCGACACCAACGGCGTTCTGCGCGTCGGCGGGCGGCTGGGTTTCTCCTCGCTACCTTACGAAGAGCGGCATCCACCGATCCTTAGCGGAGCCTCATCGCTCGCCTCGCTGGTCCTTTCTTGGGCCCATACTCGAGCTCTACACGGCGGATACAGGGTCACTAGCGCCTACGCGGCCAAGCGTGCATGGATTCTCGGTGGCCCACGCAGAATCAAGGCCCAATTGCGGCGGTGCGTCGTATGCTCCCGACTCCAGGCTCGCTCCGCGACCCAGATGATAGCCCCCTTACCAGCTTCACGAGTCACACCTTCCCGCGCTTTTGGCCGCACGGGTGTCGACTACGCCGGGCCTTTTTCAGTACTGGCGTCAAAAGGACGAGGCATACGCACTACGAAGGGTTACATCGCCGTCTTCGTGTGCATGACGACAAAGGCCCTACACCTCGAGCTCGTCGGTGATCTCTCCACAGCCGCCTTCTTGGGCGCTCTCGCTCGGTTCACCGGTCGTCGCGGTCGACCCTCTGAACTCTGGAGTGACAATCCCACTTGCTTTCGCCGCGCTGATCTGGAGCTGCGCGAGGCGTTACAAATTGCGCAGATCGACTGGGACCTCGTTGCCGGCTCTCTCGCTTCGCAAGGTATCGCTTGGCACTTTATCCCCCCTGAAGCTCCACATTTCGGCGGACTCTGGGAAGCCGCCGTCAAGTCAGTCAAAGGCCACCTTCGACGCGTAATGGGCTCCCGTCACCTGACCTACGAGGAATTCTCCATCGTACTAGTTGGGATTGAGTTGGTGCTCAACGGAAGGCCCTTGACACCGCTCTCCGGCGACCCTTCCGACCTCGAGGTACTTACACCAGGCCACTTCCTTGTGGAAGCCCCACTCGATTCCATCATCCAGCCCAGGCCTCCCACTGAGAACTTGGACGCTCTCTCACATTGGGACCTCGTGAGAGCCATTCGGGCTCAGTTCTGGTCCCGCTGGAGCCGAGAGTACCTTAATACACTCCAGCAGAGGCCGAAGTGGACTGTTACTCGCCGAAGTTTTGCCGTCGGTGACTTCGTCATCCTACTAGACGCCACCCTCCTCTAATCGAGCGGTCGTTGGCCACTAGGTCGCATCATTCGCGCTCAGCCTGGTCCTGATGGATTGGTGCGCGCGGTCACCGTGAAGACAGCGACTGGCGAGTACGTGCGACCGGTTGTCAAACTGGCCCTGCTTCCCGTAGCGAACCCCAGTCCACCAACGCCACCTCCTGATGGTCAAAAAGGCCGACCCGCCTTGGCGGGCGGCGACTAGTATGTCGCTCCAGGAGCGATGCGGGCGGATTGTTCGGCTCGTTTCCCGCGATCAACGTCCGACAAGATAACGGCACGCGCGCCCTCCTTCGTTCTGCGCGCGTACTGCTCCTGCGGAGCTGCCGAGCCACGCGCGGTCTGACACGCTGACGATCGAGGACCCAAAGGAAAGAGCTGAGGGAGATCAGATCGACTGAAGTGATATGATTGTCTGCAACTCTGTACTAGGCGCTAAGTCACATACAATAAAGATTTTCAAAACTGAACAACATGCATTTCATCGAAAAAGTACAAAATACAATTTTTACTTAGAATTAAACGAGAAATACGATACGACTTTTTTTGAATTATTTTTGAATATTTTCAAAAATCGTCCGCCATATTGGATCAGCCATTTTGAATTCCCGGAGTTTAACTACACTCTCATCATCAGCAGCCTCCATGAATACTAATAAGTTTTTTATCTGATTGCAAAACTTTGAAACCCAAGCGAAAAAGCGTCGAATTTGGTGACCATAATGTTCAGTGCCACCTAGCTCCTATTCCCGTTTCAAGCCCACTACGCAAAAAATCACGGAAGTAGAATTTGTTATAAAGTTGAAAAAAAAAAAAAAATTGACAAAAAATCGTGTCTTACTTTGCGAAAAAAAATATTTAAGCTGAAAAACTTAAAAAAGAATGTTTGCATAACCTCAAATCTTTTTTAAAATATTTTTAAGCGATTCTACGTCAAAAAATCTACAAAATGTGGCCCATATTTTTTTTTTTTTTTTTTCTTAACAAAATATTTGGAAAGAATTGGGTATAAGAAAATTTTTCAAATTTGTGACCGTCACTGACGGCTTTGGTGTAGGTAAGAAGTTCTGAAAAAATTAGAGTAACGATTTCTCAGAAAGGACTATCGAATCCTATAGATTTTAGCCTTAACTATTTTTTGACCGTTTCACTTGACGTGGAATGCCCCATATAAATATATATTCAAATAAAATTCACCGTTGCCTTCCAAGGGGCTTAACATGACTATTTTGACACCACATAGTGTATTTAGCCATACGTTACTTAGATATCAATAGGTGAAACACGGTAGGGTATAAATAGGGGTAAGTATACCTATTTCCGTGGCGTATGTTAAGAAATCCAAATTAAATGCACCATAAAATATTAAGTAATGACAAAATCCTATGGATTTTTTTCTTAAGTCTTGCATAAACTCTTAAAGATTATTTAAAAATTTTTTTCGAGACTAAAAGTTGAATGGATTATTATTAAAATTAATAAAAATAGTATGCAGGTATTACCGTGGTCATGTACCTATTACCGTGTACATATTACCGTGGATGTCTCAATCACAGGCCTCACCACGGTAATACGTACACGACCGTCTCACATACTCTTGGTACCTAATACCGTGCATAAATATGATTTTCTCTATAAATTAATCATATAAATATTACATTTTTATCCTAATTTGAACTATTCTTGGATATTAATATCAAATAATTTTTTTGCGACTGCTATTACACTTTTTCAAAAATTAAACAGCATTTTTGTAAATGCACGGTAATAGGGCAGACCACGGAAATATGTACACTTACCCCTATCTAGGTTTTTTGAAGCTCAAATCCCATTCTGAAAAAAACATATGTTAATGAAAATTTTTCTTCAGAGTGGGATTTTAACCCTGACCATCAAGATCTGCAAACAAACACGCTACCGACTGAGCCATCATGTGGCACCACACTATTTATTTATAATTATTTACTAAGCATAAGTTAGAAAATAAACTGAGTTGTTAAATACTTAAACTAGTAAAAACTGAAATTAGCTTTCGGATTGTACTCTTTAAATGAGTGATATAATGACAATTGAAACTCTTGACAATAGTTGGACGTTCTACCTTCTGCATGAGTAAAATGTGTATCTACAATACGGTTTTTTTTCAATGAATAAACTGTAGATGTTTTGAACGTTTTTACCACCCACTTTGGAAACAGAAGTTGTTAAAGAGTTCACTTAACTACTCATGATTATGCATATTTGTACGTGTTAACATATTGATATGGTATAGTTTATAACAAAAAAAAATCGGTGTAACATATTTGCTGTGTGCTAGCGTATTGGCGCTATTCGAGGGGAGCCGCGACTACTAGCTCCGAAGAGCCCGTATAAATGTAAATATAGTGGCTAAAGTTGAAACTAAAACCTATTTCACAGGTTCAAATGAAAAGTGCAAAAATTGAGCGACATTCTATCAAGTAAAAAAAGCATTATGCGGCAATAACTGAAACTAAAATCTTATTCACGGGGCCTACCTCGAATTTTATGTCAAAATAAAGCGGACTTGCAGGATGATTTGGGGCTCAATGCATTGTTAGCCACTAATAACTCAAGAGTACTGGCTAATTATAATGATAGTCATAAAACTATAAGAATCTCAATTACCCAAATAATTCCAGTAAAAAATAGTATCAAGTGCAAAAGCAAAGAAAAATACTAACGCCCATGTTAACGAAGTAAAGACGACATCAAATCTGGTAACATAACCTTTATTTTGTAGTATCGAAGCAGAACGAACTGAGCTGGCCCGTAAAGTGACGCGAGTATGACGTTAGTAACCGTAAACTTAGTCTTCACTGGCTTTGTTTTATTAACTCTTATTCAAATATAGAACTATCAGTTTTAATTTCTTTTCAATGAAAAAAATTGTAAAGCTTACGATCATGATAGTTATCGTTATTTCGTTATTACTACGTCTGACGACTCAAAGTGGTTGAAAAACTCACAAACGTATGACCAATAGTTCATTGAATCCTCGAAAATTCTGTAAGTTAGTCGTTTTCTCTTACTATGAGCACTGCCGTCGTTTTTTTAACCCCCTCCAATGCCTTGCATACAGCAAATGCTAAGGTAAAAACTAACTGTGAAGTAAATATTTTTTTTATCAGACCTACATTTTTTATTTTCGTGTGTCATAACTTTGTTGTCTTATTTCACAGTATACCACAAATTTTTATCATGTGATTTTGTGACACTTCTACTTGAGAAATACTGAAGAAAACAAAACTGGTTGCTGGAGTTAGCGGCTGGCCAGGGGCGAATAGGTGGTGATGAGGCTGTGACTTTACAGAAAAAAGATTTTCAGAGCAGGTCCCAACAAAAAACTATAATGTTAATTATGTATTATATACGGAAACGAAATTGAATACCAATCTTATTAATAAGAAAGTTATAAACAAATTGTGCAGGTAAAAATATTGATTTTTCGGGCAAACCGCTTACAACTCACAATAGCACGATCCTTGGAACGCCAAATTTAACAAACATACTTTTACAATAGTTAATAGTGATAACAGTAATGTTAACGCAAATGAGGAGTTATTAAGAAGAATATAAAGAAATTAAACAGGCGCAATACCAATTTTCTCTAAAATCGTCTATAACTCGGCCAACGTGACCCCAGGGCGTATAAAATCTTACGTGCACACTCTAATAATGGCTTATACTTAGCACACACTACTGCCAACACAGATCTAAAGTTATTAAGAAGCTTATTAACAAATCACACTGGTAAAAATCGATTTTCTCTAAATAATTGTCTACAATTCGGTGCAGCATAATTCTAGATAGGTACTTAGACTCTTACATACGTACTCTAATAATAGCCTTTCATTAACACATATTACTGCCAACATGGGTGAAAAGTGATTAACAAAGTACTAAACAAATTGAACGTGCTAAATATTGATTTTCTGTAAAATTTGTTTAGTGGCTTCTAGAGAAAATCCGAAATCACGACACTGGAAACTTCAGGGGGTTAAAGCAAAAAACAAACTTCTTACAACACTCTTCAAACAATTATAATGTATTTGTTTTCATTATATTAAAAATATGTTGAAAATTTAGGAACTGTAGCGTCACAGTTTAAAAAAAAAAGTAGCAAATAGGATCTTATACACAGGCTGTTGTGAGACACGACATTTATATTTTTACCAATAACTTAAAAAATATTTTTACAAATATCTCAAAAAACTTTATTGTCGACACCACTTAGAATAACAAATCCAAATTTAAGAAAGTCTGAAGACGGTTATAGATATACTGCAATTAAAAGTTTGAATAAAATGATATTGCCATATCCGTGTATAAAGCAGATACAGCAGACGAGAAACAAAACATAGCGCATAAATTCAATTTTGAAGTATTAATTTTTTATTTTCTCACTTATTAGTAATTTTCTACTGTACAATATGGAATAGCTTGCATGATGTATCAAGAACAACGATAAAATACACTACTTTTTATATTAAACTGACTTTTGAGGCTGAATCTACCGCTCGAACCCCTTTAAAGAACGATTGGCCGTAAATAAAAAAGATTAAAAACTTGTGAAACAATATATTTTCTTTTCACATTTTTATTTCAATCATTTGAGTAATCAAACGCACATTCCAGCATTATTTACACTAAAGAAAAGTGAATCAATAGGTAAACAATAATCAGCTGGCGTATATATTATATTAAACACACACGCGTTCGCGCACACACACACACGCGCGCGCGCACGCACGCATACATCGATCCGAGGTGAGATGAGTGAGATAGGTCTTAGTTTCAACTTGGGCCACTTCGATTCATTTTTACTGGCACTTAAAATCTTTGTATTCATGCTCTTATAATACCCAATCATTAGCACACAGGGCCGGACTGGCTATCGTTAGCCCAGGTTGCTATATACCATTAAGTGGCCCCCTAAAGACTCTAATAAATCTGGACTAAGAGGTGAGCTTAATCTGTTCTTTACAATTTTCAAAAGTGAGAAAATCCTCTCACGAAAAACTTGAATACAAAATAATATGATCACATATTTGTAAGTAATATAGAGGTGAGTGTTCGTAGTGCTATAACCATTTAACTCATGCAAAATTCCTAAAACACATAGAAAATATTGACGACATTTTGCTTTCTCTTTGCATTTACTTGGATCCAAAAAAAAAACTCTCTTTATCTTTTTTCTCATTTACGTTTCTAGTGGAAACACTTCTTAAGCCAGAGTCAAGGGTTGTCTGGTACTCGTTATAATTTTTTTTATTGATGTTCTCTGCTGTGGTCAGCTGCATTCAATTTCAAAATTTGTTTCTTTTTGATTAAGTTCTTGATTAGTGTAATCTAAGATATTTGTAGCATAGTAATGTATTTTATTAGGAGCGGCGTTGGCTCAGTGGTGAACGTGCTTGTTACTGATACAACGTCGTTCTAGGGGTCGTAGGTTTGATTCCCGGTGAGTGCAGATTTTTTCAAAAACTGTTATCACCGGAAAAAGTTCCTATGCAACCCCGGCTGTTTTGGGGCGGTTTCTCCTTTAGAGTAATTTCAGAGACACGTCTGAAGTTTCGGGCACTCGCCCAGAATATTTTGGAGAAACTAAAAAAAAATGAAACAACTGAAATGACCGTTGGTCTAGTCTTTCCAACTCAAAAGTTATAGAATAATTTTTTCTCGTTTGTTACTTATTTTGTAGTTATATTAATGGTCTATAAAATTTTTTAGTCCCTAATTGCTCTGGGCGAGCGTTCGAAACTTCAGACTCGTTTTCAGAGTTTTTTTCTTGCCCCACAGGTCTTCAGGCCTCGGTGAATGCGAAACAGTATTATGGATATAGGTAGGGATCAGCAGATCCGATGTGCCAGGCAGAGATCGCCGGCCTTACCGGCGAGGAGTGGTCTCTGAAAAGATAGGGCTTCTCCGAGGATGCTATTTTAAATTTGGATAAAAAATTTAGAAACGGAGATTGTATTTTTCTCTTCTCACAGCACTTTGAATGGAATGTATGTGTGCACATGCGCCTTTTCAACAAAACAGGATGTTTGGATACATATCTATACGCCTACTTCGAGAGAGAAAGTTACAGAAAGTGTGTACAGATTCACCTGCAGGGGCAGCATTATATTCCTCTGATGAGTACCACCTCCTTCCCTTATAATGACCAAGGCTAGCCACTCAGTCTCTTGGCTAGAGGCTTAACACGACATAACGACTATAAGAGGTTTAATAAGACCACAAAAATTACACACTGAAGAGTGGTTGGTGGGTAAGACCGAAATTCATCGGTCGTTTGGCATAGCCGTAATATTAGTTTTTGTAAAAAAACTATGTAGAAGACAAGATCCTACTCGTTTACTTACGGCGAAGCATAAAGGAACTGATAAGCACTTTAGATGCGAACAACATCGACTTGGTAGGGCTGGAAAGAGATTTAGAGATTCTGAAAAAATCCCATTGGGATCAATTTGTGGAACGATTCGAAAATGTTTTTCAGAGAAAAAATTGTACAGCAGTCTTATACTTAAACAACCTAACAACGCTACCAACGGAAAAAAGCTACAAATAATCGAGGACTACTACAAGTCTGCAATAGGAGGCTATAGGGACATAAACAAGACCTCAAAAACGATTTCCGTGGACTTCTATTGGATGAACATTAAATCCGACATCAGGCAATACATCTTAAGATGTGACGGATGCCAAAAAAACCAAGTTAGTTCGTATGAAAACAAAGTTACCCATGATCATAACAGACACACCAACTTTCCCATTCACAAAGATATCAATCGATTTTTACGGCCTACTATCAGAAACAGGAAGAGGCAACAGATGGATACTGACAGTACAAGACGGGCTAACAAAATTTATAATTTTAATACCAGTGAGGCAAGCGACTACTATGGAAACAGCTGAAAACCTTTTGAATAAAGTTTTGTGCGTTTTTGGACCGCCTGATGACCTACTGTCGGATAATGGGACACACTTGAGGAATAAACTGCTAGAGGAATTGGCGCGTTTTTTCGAATTAATAAATATTATACAGCCACATGCAGACCACAATCCAATGGTAGCATTGAACGAATGTACCATACAGTAACCAAGTACCTAAAGGCACATTGTAAAGATTAAAAAGACTGGGACAACTGGTAAGGCCTTTGCATGGTATTTAGTTATTGGGAACTGGTATTTGGTAGAAGGGCATGAACCCCGACGATCCTGGCATCACGCTCTCAAGTTAAAAACACAAAGGAATACATTAGAAACTTATCAAAAACATTGCAAGAACTACAGATAATTGTAGCCATGAATTTAACGTGCTCGAAATTGCGCACCAAATGTTTCTACGACAGAAAAATAAATTCCCAACACTTTAGAGTAGGAAAAGCAGTATTTTTACTAAAAGAGCCACACAAATACAAATTCGACGTACAACATGTAGGGCCATTAGAAATAATAGGTCCAGATTATGGCTCACACAGTGTCGAACTGCGAAAAGGGAACAAATTAAATGTGTCGCACATCGACAAAATCAGACGTGCGGCTACACTTTTTCACCAACAATCGACTCATAGCATGTCTTCCTTCTTTTTGTGGACCTTGGACGCAATAGAAGAAAGACACAAACACATATATTCTTTGCCGCACAGGCACTTAACCATTTTTGGTTTGGTACAGTATTACCAATACGTAAAGTAAGATCATGAATCCAATCAAGCACAAGGCAATCAACGCCTATGTACGATCCCGCCTTGCCCCCTGGTAGCTTTTTGTTATTTTTTCGTCGTTCACGTGGGCCCTCGAGGGCGAGGGCCTGCGACCCTTGGACGTGTCATGGGTGCTCGGCAACAGTCAGATCGCAAGGCAGAATCAGAGCTTAGGTGAAAAGCTCAGATTGGCCCTGGACGTAAAATGATGTCTCCCCGATTTCCTTAGGAATTCATAAGAGGAGCCAGGGCCTGGAAAGAGGGGTCGTGCCACAGCTGTAAATGGCAGTCGGGTTTGCGCGAGCTTTCGAGTGATGGTAGTGCTTCCTCGTGTTCGATTTAAATAAAGGAGTTTCAACCCAACTAGTGTCTCAACCGACCTTGGTTTAAACCCGTACGTAACACTATGTAAAGAAAAATAAAAAGAGATAAGTAACACCGAAATTTCTTTCCCTCTTTCTAACGCGATAAGAGCTAGACGTGAAAAAAGTGGCCTACATGTGTGCCTTTATAACTGGTTGAAAAACATTAAACCCAATCCTATTTTACTATAAGGCATTAGGAAGTTACAACCCTCTCCCGCCGAACCCGCCTTATGCAACAACACCAGCGGGTGAAAATTTTGTATAAAAGCGGCTAATCTGGGCAAGAAAATTAAGTTCCTCATCGGTTTTCTACCTCTAGTGATTAACCTAGAGAGCCAGAGCTTTTCTTCCAATTGAATAAAACCTCAAATCCAATAAAAATAATTGTTAAAATGTATCTTTTATTTACTACCCCCAAATCACTGTGCGCAAGTATCCAGTGTGTGATCCTGGTACTCGCGTGCAGCTGTACAAATCGCCATCGGGCCGGGCAACATCGCTAACTTTACGTTAGCTGGCGCGAATTAAGTTTTCAACGTCTCTTTCAGACTTACGGAAATCGCGGCCATCGGGACTACAAAGAATTCCGTAGCCTCGTAAGCCGCTGACGCGAAGTTACGCTAAAATCATGCGCTGTCGAGCAATCGCACACGGCTAACATCGGGTAGACGAAATCCCCAGATCCCCGTGTGCTGACGAATAAGCCTCTGTTAAATCCGAACACAAGCTAACAGATTTGACCTAAATCGATAGTACCACCAGTCCCCGTGGTATCAATCTCAGGCTATAAGGCGAAAACCTTGGCCTAAACCTACGTGATGCGACGTAACATCTTCTTTCTCTCCTTTAAAATAATATTAAATTATTAACAAGCGTCTTTAACCTAACTACACAGTGACCTTAAGTGTATCTTTATAAGTAAAAAATAATATCAATCAATAAATAAGCACCTTTAACCCAAAAACCTAGTGTACTCAAGTATTTTCGTTTTCACTTAATAAGAGCATTAATTAGGAAAAAAAGTATGAGTGTATTGTGTCAGTTATGATTTAACAATACTCACTGCATTCTAATTAACATTACAAACATCTTTTAGTAAAGGTTAATAACACTCACTAAGCTCTGATAGATAGATATAAGAGTTGCAATTCTTCTTCATACTACTAATAATTTATAAACAAGCTCCTTTGAGGAGGCTCCATCGTGTACTGCGGTAGTCAATTCAGTGATGATCGATGCAATGTATTTTCTTGCTATTATATATGATTTACTACATATTTATACAGTCAGCTGTCGAATAATTTAATATTTATGATTGCCATAATTTACTGCGTTATTACCCAACAAATAAAAATTGAAAAATCATTATAAAAGTTTTCATGTTATTTTAAAAATTCAAATTTTTTTACTGTGCGCGCTCCCTAGACCAATATGGCTGGCCACACGTGCGTATCTCCGACTAGGAAATAGACAGCTCGACGGATTGTGCGCAATAATTTGTCGCTGAAAGATCAGCCTATTACCGATTTTGTTGCCGATCATGAAACGAGCAGAAACGCGATCTCTGCCGATCGGAATATAAAGCTAACTGGCTACACGCGCGTATCTCCGACTAAAAAGCAGATTGCGAGACGATATTGATACTAGAATTTGTCGCTTTTTTGTCGATCAAAAAATAGCCAAATATCGTGTCTCTAGTTAGATTGCAGATGTAGGTCCACAGATTTTTCACTGTTCAAGACGATGCAGTCAAGTACGTATCTACCTAATACTGTGATACTGCTGTGATAATAAACATATAGACGCCTTCTGCAAAAACTAGCGTTGGTCAGAATTTTCTGTTTAAGTTAACATAGGAAAAAAACGAATGGTCCTAGTCTTCGTTAGAGCGTCGATATAGTCCAAGGAAACACGAGATGGGAAGATAAACGTGGTCAGATATTTTTGTGGTTTTTATTGTTTAGGTGTAAGTGCGCGCGCTTGAGTGTGTGTGTGCGTGCGTGCATGTGTGTGTGTGTGTGTGTTTGTATGTGCGTGTGTTTAGTGAAAGTGACTGGTGCGGACTTAAGTGCTTTTAGTTTGTATACTGATATCATGGTGGAATTATGCAGCCGTCCGCATAGTTCCTATTTTGTCCTCATAATAACCCTTTCGTAAAGGAATTGTCCGCATTACTAACCATTCATGAACACACATACACAAACACCCTATATATATATATATATATATATATATATACCCATACATATACATGCGACAGATTACACAGTCCTACCATTATTATAATAATAATAACAACGAGGCCACGAAAGTTGCAGTTTGCGTGCATCACCAGACTATACGTNTATTCGGACAAAAGTGTTGTTCGGACCTATATCCGGACAGCAGCGATAATTACATAATTTTTTTACAATTTCTGAATGAAAAAATTTATTTGTAATCTACAGTATCGAATTGATTTAGGATAGTTACAACATACGTCGAATTAATTTGATAATTCATTAAAAGAAATGTTTTTTCTTGCAAATCGAGGTTTTTTGTGTTTGGCTGCTGTCCGGAAATTAGATACTACGGTTCAAACTGTACCCCATATTCGGACACACATAATTCAGCAATTCACTTGCTTACAAGTGCAAAGAAATGGTTATACTATGTAGTAAAATACACTAATAATTTGTTTTTTGCATTTGTTTAACAAATCAAAGCCATTAAAGTAAAATATAACTGTATATAAAGATCTGCCATAACCTCATTTTCTCAACGTTCACGACTGTCCGGATTATGGTCCCTACGTCGTAACGGGACCTATATTCAGACTATTTAGAAATGCATTGTCCGAATATAGAGGTTTTGAGACTGAATCTTTATAGTTATTTTAAACAATGATCACACGGTCACAAAGAACTTTTTTTTTTTTTTTAAGTGACAGAAAAATTACTTTATTATCTATATGTCAACCGTCTTTTTCGCAAAAACAGCTAATTTCTTTGTGAATTTAGAAATAGTGGATTACCTAAAATTATGTGTCCGAATAGAGGGTACTTTACCTTACNTTTTTTTTTTTAAGTGACAGAAAAATTACTTTATTATCTATATGTCAACCGTCTTTTTCGCAAAAACAGCTAATTTCTTTGTGAATTTAGAAATAGTGGATTACCTGAAATTATGTGTCCGAATAGAGGGTACTTTACCTTACTGTTCTAACTTAAAAGGAGAGTCTTCAAATCTCATCTGTTAAAGGGTAGAGGTTGGTGCCCAGAATTGCGTGTGGAAGAAGAGTTTTTGATCTATATCGTTAAGCATTAGTATTTATCAGTAAATTTCCACACCACCCAGAAGGTGCTATTGTGGCACGTTGATAGTTTTTTTTTTTGGACTCTCCGATATGTTTAGAGAAAAAAGGTGTATATTATTTTTTCAATGATTAAATTATAAACAACGGAAAGTTTTGATCACTTTAATCACATATAAATGATTTAAATTTTATATAACACATACTTGACATTATTTTTGTTACTATTATGCATTCTATATTTTATCAATAATTACAAGTGGTTAGAAAGAACTTTTCATTTTCAGATTCAATGACAAA
>NW_019379563.1:1039852-1066515 GCF_000648655.2 Copidosoma floridanum
GAGCTTAGTGAGTGTTATTAACCTTTATAGAAAGGTGTTTGTAATGGTAATTAGAATGCAGTGAGTATTCTTAGTTCATAACTGACACAATAAAGTCATACTTTTTTTTATTCAAAGCCGTTAATTTATAATACGTAAATAAAAATCAATATATTTGAAATTAATTACGAACACAAATTTTGTAAGCACTTACCTTTTTTAATAAACATATTAAAGTGGTATCTAAAAAAAAAAAAAAGAATCGTAGGTACAAATCGAAGGTATGATCAGCAAAAACAAAAATGAATAATAAGTCCATCTGGCTGTGGAGTACTATCCCTCCTAAGTTGTAAGTGTAATATATGAGCTGCAAAGCAGGCTTGGATTAACCATGTATATATATATAACTTGGAGAGGAAAAGAAGCCCATAGTTTGTGAGTCTCTTGAGTGCTTGACTCTGCTTTGAGGGAAACGCCGCACAGTGGTCCAGAAAGCACAAAAAATTCTCAAAACTCGTGCTTCCAATGATTTTTACTCAAATGAAACGTTTTTAGGTTTATTTTGTTCCTCAGAACTTAAGCTACAAGGATCTGAGTCCCTCGGACGTTTCACTATTTTTGATATATATGTACTTCAGGTATACATACAGCAATTTTCGATAGTCAGAATACTCTGGATACATAATGCGTTGCTGAAGTTAACCAATTTGTACAAAAATTGGTATACGGGGGTTTTTAGGGTCGCTGATTACGAATCGAAGGTCAGAATTTAGAATTTAAAGATGGTGGACAAAATTTTTAAAAATAAATCGTTTTGAACAAAAAAATGTATACAGGGGTTTTTAGACGCTGATTACGAATCGAAGGTCAGAATTCAAAATTTGAAGATGGCAAGTCCAAGATGGTGGCAAATTTTTTAAAAGTACCCGTTTTCTGTGAACTTTAAGATGTAAATGTTTTAGGGTTTGCTGTTTACGAATCTAAGGTCACATTTTCTGATTCAAAGATGGTGGATCCATGATGGCAGACTAAACTTCAGAAAAAAAGCCAGAAAATGCATCACAATCTCTGCCTCTACTAAATTTTGACTGGATTAAGGTTTTTTTGGCTTACGTTACTTCTTACATCGAAACCTACAGTGATCTTATTCCCTTGGAGAAGTGATGTTAAAAAATATATGCGTATTTACGGGGAAAATTTCAGTAATTTGTGAAATTCCGATGTTCGGATTAAATTTTAAACTAGTTTCAGATATCTCAGTAGGCTAAACTTCTAAGGAAGTGTTTAGTATCGAAAGACAATGAATGTAAGGTTACTAAATAATATTCAGGATACAATATGGCGGCCGATACAAAATGGCCGATTGTCTTTTGTCTTACAATGCATAAGACTTGGGTCTTAAAGGGAAGGGTAAACCGAGTATAACGTGTGAATAGAACGGTATCCGTTTAGAATCAAACAATGCCATACGTCAATATTTTAAGAAATACATATTGTTTATTAAGAGGAACAAATTTCGTATTTACAAGTATCTGTTCATTAACAAATAATTATAATTGTAATATTCAAGTAGGGTGCAATAGCTGATAGTGTAACACTGCATCCTCCGGGACCTGTAAAATACAAAGGGGGAAAGGGGTCCGGGTCAAAGGTACGGGGAAGCTGGTTACTAAGAGTTCTTTTACTTCACTTTCTGGCTCTTCTCTCTCGATCTGCTCTGCTCACTCGTCCTCTTGTCCCTGGAATTCTAATCAACAAAAAAAAAAGGGGGGGCTTTCACGCAGCAGAAAGGGGGGGGAATGGGGAAGGAAACTCGTCCTTTTCTAAGGGACAAAGAATAAGACGTTACGTCGCTGTGTACATAACCCTGGAGGCTGCCGGCTGGTGGACCCACTGCTCGCCTCGTCGTCGTCGTCGAACCTCTCTCTCTTTCTTCACCCTCCACGCTTCCTATCCACGTCTCTCGGTACTCCTCCCTACTCTCTCTCGTCCTCTACCTCTTCTCCACGGACTCACTCTCTCCACCTCAGATACACCCAGAAAACTCTCCGCGAAACTCTCCAAGAACACACGAACAAGAAAAAGAACGCGCGGGAAAAACCGTCAACCACTAGCGCACGCTGGCTCAACAGGCAAATCCCGACTGACTCTCCTGCGCATCTCGCATACATCAGGTGCACCGCTGCGCCGCTAAGTCCACGCATCTTCTCTCGCAGTTGTATCGGTCGAACGGCCTAAAAGCATGCTGGCAAGGCTCGAGCGCTCACTCGTTGAGAGTCGCTCCTTGTCGTCGTGCTGTCCGTGCTGCTGCTACCTCGTCGTCCATTGGTCGGGGGGGGGGGGCATCACAAAAAAAAAAAACTTTTCGATGATAAATTTTTTACCATTTAATGAAAAAAATTTTTAAAAAGTGATGGGGCAAAATGTTGCATAACTCCAAAATCACTGTATCAAGACAAATAAATTCGACCTTATTAGTTGACACGATTATAATACAATCGAATGGGGTAGCGAGAGGGTGCAAAAAGTGCAAAGAGGGTCTGAGGGGGGTCTTCAACTCCTCAAAATTTTCTTTTGTTAAAATACTTAGTTGAGAAGCAAAGCGAATATTTTCTTACTGGGGGAAGGGGGGGAAGAGAAAAAAATTTGACTGCCAGTGTGGAGGAGGGTTGCATGACCCTTCAAAATCACTTCATCACATGGAAAGATATATCTTGCCATATTATATAGTTTTTGGGGTAAAGTCGTACTTTATCATTTCCCGATGCCTTTTGCCTCCATCGCGTAACCTCACAGCCCCCTTAGCTCCCCATAAAAAAAAAGAGTTATTTTGTAGTTTTTTCGTTAATTTTAAGAAAATTACCTAACACTATTTGAACCGTCGCTCAATTTTACTCCCTTACGCTACTTCTTGCTTCCCCCACAGAGTCTCATCAGCTTTGTTTTTACAATTTTGCAGCCAGTGTATTAACTTTTTATAACAAACTACCTAATAACGTCAATAAACAATTAATTACGATACTTTCTCGATCAAAATCTGAAAACGTCAAAAAATATGATTCGGCCCTAAATTGCTATACGCATAAGATAAAAGTCAGTGGTGATGTATTCCCAGTGCTGAGAGTTATATTTTGTCTTACATATACTTATAATAGACAAGAATGTTTAAATTCGTTCTCGAGCTAAGCGAATATTTTTAGTTAATCCTAAAACATGGGATTAATTCCGTAGAAACTAAAAGTTAGTAGTAAGAAAAGCTTTAATCTTGTGGGGTCTAATGGTAATACCTGTCAGTGCTCGAATAATATTAGAATTTTAAATTTATAAATATATAAGCAAGCTCGACTCTTACATTGTGTTAATAAGCTTTTAATAATCTCTTAACTTACAAGACACTATAATAACAGAAACTACCTAACTTTTACATTGAGTCAAAAGTAATACTTTTATGCAAGTAACAGTTAATTTTATACAAAGTGAAAATTACTCGGAGATATGCACCTGTGGCCAGCTAGCTTGATATTATGATCGACAGAAGTCGCGTTTTCGCTCGTTTCAAAATCAGCAATATAATTAGCAATAGGCTGATTTTTCAGCGACAAATCAGCGATAAATTATCGCTCAAATCCCGAGATGCAAAAATAAAAATGGAACTTTTGTTAAAATTTATAGAAAAAACATCTTAGACATTGTAAATATAGTTTGGAAAGACATTTTCGATAATAAGTAATAATATATTAAACAATAACATGATTTCAATATTATTATATGTATAAACAAAATTTATTACCTCATAATCCATCCTATGAATTCATGTTGTGTTCACCTGTTGTACTGATTTCAACATTACTTTAAAACAGAACGTGGTTTGATAGGGCTTTATAAGTTGACTCGTAAAATATATCATCTTAATGCGAAACTTTCACGGTTTGTATTAATAATCAACTAAATGCAATTTCACCTTATGTATGTATTGGTATTGGTATAGGTATTGGTATTGATACAAAATAACATAACACATACCCATAAAAAACACGTTGTACACATATTTTATCATACATGCTAATAAAAAAATGCTTCGCGCACCAAGAACTTCATACCTACAAGTCGGTTGAAATTCAATTGATATAAATTGATTTCTGATCTTTCTCTTAGTTGTATAAATGGACTGGTTATTAATTATTCGTATGTATAAAGTCCATTAATTTGCCTTCTGGGCACTGTGGAAAAATAGATAAAAAAAACGTTCTTTATAAGAAAACAAACGTATTCTCATTAGTTAACATTCTTTTACAAATGAACATTTTTACAGTACAAAAATGTATATGACATATTATTTTTATGATGTAGTAAATGATATTTTTCTTAAAAGACTTTGAGTAAAACACGAATGATTCAATAATCTTTTAACTACCAAGATAAATGGTTTTATATGGTAGAGCGTTGCTTGAAATGCCCCACACAGTTAACCATCTAATGTAACAGTTAACTATATCATTCAATATATGATTATAATAACGCTTTGCGCAACAATCCCCTATAAATCATTAATGACTTTCAATTTCTTCTTGACGAAGAGATAAATCATAGCGATAAGGAAGTTTTGTCTTAAAGTAATCGAATATTGAAGTAGTTTCAAAACAAAAGATTAATACATATACGAAACGTACACGTCTGTATACACATCAAGGTCCGAGAAAGACGGTATGATCCCTGTCAGTTTCCATAAAAGTAGTGTCGGGGGCGTTAGGGAGTTACGAAAAAAATACTTGGGGGTCTATGTGGGTCGTCGAGAAAAATTGTTATGTGTCAAAGTAAGGAAGAAAATGAAATGATTTTTACTTTATTTTGTGGGGGGCAGTGTGGGTGGCGGGGGGTTAAAGGGGATCTATAGGGGGGGGGGGCGCTGTAAGGGTTGTGTGAAAAGCCCCACCGAGATAGCTACATAATATAGGAAGATATATTTACATGTGTGTGCATGAATGGTGAGTTATGCGGACAATTTCTTTACGAAAGGGTTATTATGAGGTCAAAATAGGAATTATGCGGATTCCCGCATCATTTTACCATGATATTAGTATATAAACTAAAAGCATGTAAAGTCCGCACAAGTCACTTTCTCTAAATACACATAACTATACAAATTAACATACATATAATGACACGAGCTTCACACGCATGCACACACACAGACACACACCTAAATAATAAAAACAACAAAAATGTCTGACCGCGTTTATCTTCCCATCTCGTGTTTCCTTGGACTATATCGATGCCCGAATGAAGACTAAAACTATTCGTTATTTCCTTACGTTAATTAAAACATCAAATTTTTACCGGTGCTAGTTTTTGCAGAAGTCGTCCATATGTTTATTATCAGAGCAATATCACAGCATTAAGTAAATATATACTTGACCACATTATCGTGAACAGTGAAAAACCCGTGGACTTATATCTGCATTTTAACTAGAGATACGATATTTGGCTCTTTTTTGAGCGGCAAAAAAGCGACAAGTTCTAGCTTGAATATCGTCTTGTTATCTACCGTCTAGTCGGAGATACGCACGTTTGGCCAATGAGCTTTATATGCCGATCGGCAGAAGTCACGTTTTCGCTCGTTTCAAGATTGGTAATAAAATTAGCAATAGGGTGATCTTTTAGCGACAAATCATCGGGCAAATCCCGTGGAGCTATCTGCCTCCTAGTCGGAGATACGCACGTGTTGTTAGCTAGCTTGATATGCCGATCGGCAGAAATTGCGTTTCTGCTTTTTTTAAGATTGGCAATAAAATCGGCAATAGGGTTATCTCTCAGTGACAAATTATTGTGCAAATGCTGTGGAGCTATCTGCCTCTTAGTTGTAGATAAGCATGTGTGGCCAGCTAGCTTGATATTAAGCTAACGTTTTCATCGTTATTTAAAAAGGGGAATGAGCGACAAGATCAGTTTTGACGTAACAAATTAGTAACAAATTAGCGACAAATTGTAGACCTCATGCCTAGTGTGGCATGAGGTTTTAGCCAGCTAGCTTGATATACCAATTTTTAACAGAATAACCTAGTGCACTCTGATCTTTTTATCTCAAATAAAATAAAATTTTAATCAATAAACAAGCGCTTATTACATGTTATGAGCGGCCTATTGGGGTGAGCGGCTTAGAACAGCGAAAGGGAATCGGCATAGGCAAGAATTCTTTCCTAGGGTGTCGAATTGGCTGTAGAGATGAATTAACGAGGAGAACCCTGGATTTGAGACTCTAGGTATAGTGAGGCAGTGCTTCTGCTGGAATACAATGCCACCGCTGGAGTCGCTGTCACTGATGGGTGGTTTGGCAATGAGGATCGAGCAGCAGTAAACACCCTGTGCTAGAGGCTACGTGAGTGGAGAGGTAGTGCTTCTGATGGAGTCCGATACCGCATCTAAAGCTAGTGTGGCTGGTGGATGGTTGCACAGTGACCCACAGCAGTCGCGAAGGACCCCTTGTCAGTATATCATGTAAGACGCGACTACTAGTGCCAAAGAGCTTTGATAGTTTGTCTAATTCTCACAGTAGTTGGACAACAGTGCCACATAATGTAGATAACGATGACGAGAGTGGGTAGAGTAAGAGTCAAACACGGAGTTTAACGTGGTATTTAGACAAAGGTATTTTATTCAAATTAATTGGTGCTCTAGCCACTGCCGTAGCGTAGGTCTCGTCGAGTAAGCCAGCCCTTCTTATGTACTATAAGCAATTTTCTTACTTGTGATGTTCGCCAGAAACTAGTAGTTACCACCTAGGTGGCGGTCGGCGGTACTATCAAGCGCAAAGTTTTGAAATCGGAGCTGCGTGCGACATTTAAACATCAAATTTATGTAAATCGATTGAATTCAAAGAATAACAATTATTTTAATAATTAATTAAACAATATTCCGGACGGTAACAAACAAAATAATCCAGTACGCTCTACCCTTTTCAGGCTAAATAAATTAATATTTTAATCAATAAGTAAGCGCTTATAACAAAATAGTCCAGTACGTTTTTGTCTTTGTATGTTCAATTCATTAAATGTTCATTAGTACTAAAGCCTTTTAAGCACTTGAGTCTGTGTCAATTGTGAATTATAACGCTTATTTGGTATTGAAAAATACTTACTTAAATACCGTAATCTATTTATGTTTTCGTGTTTTAAAAAGTTAGTAATGTTTATTAATAATCAAATACTTTTTTCCAAATACCGCTGAGCATTTGATTCTATTCGTCAGTAGTGAATGCAATAACTAATAAATAAATAAATAAATGCATTAAAAGAATTTTGGTTTAACTTCTAGATATCAATAAATAATAATAATGCTGGTTAATAAAAATTCACTTTTATCTTAACAACGTAATGGGCTTATGTCATTTAGTTAGAAACAAATAATGCAATTTAATGTACAGGTACCTTGACCAATTAATAATATATGTCATGGTATTTTTTTAATGCCTAGAAAAATTGATCAAATAATGCTGTGTGCTTGACTTCTTTTTTGTGACTTGACTTTAATGTTAGCTATTTTTTATAACTGTGATATGTGATATTAGACAAGTGGTTTTAACTTTATGTAACCCAGACCCTAAGTATTCACTTTTTGATGATTAGAACTGTTATTTATCATTAAAAGAGCGCCCTCAACTACGTAATGCAGTTCACTAAAATCCTTTAGTTATATTTTTTTCTTTATTCATTATTTATGGCATTAATTGTCATTAAAAATTATCATATGTGCAGCGTTATTACGAAAGTGTACTACGATATTTATGTAAAGATATATCTAGACAAAATAAAGGATTTTAGTGCACTGCGTTATATAGTTCAAGGTGCTTTTTTAATAATAAATAAGATTTCAAATTATCAAAAAGTAAAAGCTGAAGGTGCAGGGTGATATAGAGTTTAAAACACTTGTTTAATATCGAAGTTATAAATAACAATTTATATTAAAGTTGATAACAAATAAGTAGTCCAATGCACAGCATCATTCGATAATTTTTTTTTGGGAATTGAAAACAATATCATCAGCTACAAGTTATCAATTAGTCAAGGCACCTGCATATTTTAACTTGTTTCTAATAAAACGACCTAAGTACACTACATTATTAACATGAAAGTGCTTTATTTGTACCAACATTATCATTATTTACTGTCTACGTTAAGTTCAACTAAAATCATTTTATTATAGTCATTTTTTTACTTTTCAATGTATTTGTCCCAATGGAAATAATCAAATGCTCAATGGTATTTAGGAAGGTATTTGTTTTTGATTGCTATTTTAATTTATTTTGTTACCAGTGCACTAGCTTATTCTAGTAAAGGTGTTTCTTTATTAACAAACATTTTAATTTATTTATAATAAAAGGACTTGAGTATACTGGGTCATTGTATTGTAAGCGCTTGTTTATTGATAAAAATTTCAATTTATTTAAGGTGAAAATACGAGAGTGCACTGATGATTCTGTTAAACTTGCTTATGTAATTAATGCTATTATTTAGTAAAAACGAAAATACTTGAGTACACTAGGTTTTTGGGTTAAAGTTGCTTGTTTATTGATAAGTATTATTTTTTACTTATAAAGATACACTCAAGCTCACTACTGTTGTTTGGTTAAAGGCGCTTGTTTATAAATTAATGTTATTCTGAAGAAGAAAAATTGCAACTCTTATAACTATCTATCGGAGCTTAGTGAGTGTTATTAACCTTTATAGAAAGGTGTTTGTAATGGTAATTAGAATGCAGTGAGTATTCTTAGTTCATAACTGACACAATAAAGTCATACTTTTTTTTATTCAAAGCCGTTAATTTATAATACGTAAATAAAAATCAATATATTTGAAATTAATTACGAACACAAATTTTGTAAGCACTTACCTTTTTTAATAAACATATTAAAGTGGTATCTAAAAAAAAAAAAAAGAATCGTAGGTACAAATCGAAGGTATGATCAGCAAAAACAAAAATGAATAATAAGTCCATCTGGCTGTGGAGTACTATCCCTCCTAAGTTGTAAGTGTAATATATGAGCTGCAAAGCAGGCTTGGATTAACCATGTATATATATATAACTTGGAGAGGAAAAGAAGCCCATAGTTTGTGAGTCTCTTGAGTGCTTGACTCTGCTTTGAGGGAAACGCCGCACAGTGGTCCAGAAAGCACAAAAAATTCTCAAAACTCGTGCTTCCAATGATTTTTACTCAAATGAAACGTTTTTAGGTTTATTTTGTTCCTCAGAACTTAAGCTACAAGGATCTGAGTCCCTCGGACGTTTCACTATTTTTGATATATATGTACTTCAGGTATACATACAGCAATTTTCGATAGTCAGAATACTCTGGATACATAATGCGTTGCTGAAGTTAACCAATTTGTACAAAAATTGGTATACGGGGGTTTTTAGGGTCGCTGATTACGAATCGAAGGTCAGAATTTAGAATTTAAAGATGGTGGACAAAATTTTTAAAAATAAATCGTTTTGAACAAAAAAATGTATACAGGGGTTTTTAGACGCTGATTACGAATCGAAGGTCAGAATTCAAAATTTGAAGATGGCAAGTCCAAGATGGTGGCAAATTTTTTAAAAGTACCCGTTTTCTGTGAACTTTAAGATGTAAATGTTTTAGGGTTTGCTGTTTACGAATCTAAGGTCACATTTTCTGATTCAAAGATGGTGGATCCATGATGGCAGACTAAACTTCAGAAAAAAAGCCAGAAAATGCATCACAATCTCTGCCTCTACTAAATTTTGACTGGATTAAGGTTTTTTTGGCTTACGTTACTTCTTACATCGAAACCTACAGTGATCTTATTCCCTTGGAGAAGTGATGTTAAAAAATATATGCGTATTTACGGGGAAAATTTCAGTAATTTGTGAAATTCCGATGTTCGGATTAAATTTTAAACTAGTTTCAGATATCTCAGTAGGCTAAACTTCTAAGGAAGTGTTTAGTATCGAAAGACAATGAATGTAAGGTTACTAAATAATATTCAGGATACAATATGGCGGCCGATACAAAATGGCCGATTGTCTTTTGTCTTACAATGCATAAGACTTGGGTCTTAAAGGGAAGGGTAAACCGAGTATAACGTGTGAATAGAACGGTATCCGTTTAGAATCAAACAATGCCATACGTCAATATTTTAAGAAATACATATTGTTTATTAAGAGGAACAAATTTCGTATTTACAAGTATCTGTTCATTAACAAATAATTATAATTGTAATATTCAAGTAGGGTGCAATAGCTGATAGTGTAACACTGCATCCTCCGGGACCTGTAAAATACAAAGGGGGAAAGGGGTCCGGGTCAAAGGTACGGGGAAGCTGGTTACTAAGAGTTCTTTTACTTCACTTTCTGGCTCTTCTCTCTCGATCTGCTCTGCTCACTCGTCCTCTTGTCCCTGGAATTCTAATCAACAAAAAAAAAAGGGGGGGCTTTCACGCAGCAGAAAGGGGGGGGAATGGGGAAGGAAACTCGTCCTTTTCTAAGGGACAAAGAATAAGACGTTACGTCGCTGTGTACATAACCCTGGAGGCTGCCGGCTGGTGGACCCACTGCTCGCCTCGTCGTCGTCGTCGAACCTCTCTCTCTTTCTTCACCCTCCACGCTTCCTATCCACGTCTCTCGGTACTCCTCCCTACTCTCTCTCGTCCTCTACCTCTTCTCCACGGACTCACTCTCTCCACCTCAGATACACCCAGAAAACTCTCCGCGAAACTCTCCAAGAACACACGAACAAGAAAAAGAACGCGCGGGAAAAACCGTCAACCACTAGCGCACGCTGGCTCAACAGGCAAATCCCGACTGACTCTCCTGCGCATCTCGCATACATCAGGTGCACCGCTGCGCCGCTAAGTCCACGCATCTTCTCTCGCAGTTGTATCGGTCGAACGGCCTAAAAGCATGCTGGCAAGGCTCAAGCGCTCACTCGTTGAGAGTCGCTCCTTGTCGTCGTGCTGTCCGTGCTGCTGCTACCTCGTCGTCCATTGGTCTGGGGGGGGGGGGGGCATCACATAAAAAAAAATAAATAACAGGGCGATTCTCCACATCACCTGCGGCCGTTAGTCTGCGAAAGACCCGATAGGCGGCGGCCCGTCAGAAAAGGCGCGACGAACGAGTAAAACGGCAGATCGCAGTTTTACCTCGTTACAATAGTAAATGAATATGAAATTGATTTGCTTACCAACGTTATATATTCTTTTGATAACAACTAAGTTGAGAGAAAAGCTAGTTTTATACATATTTATTAAAAACCGAAAATTCATAGAGTATTTATTGTACAAGAGGTGTAATAATTATTATCATAATCAGACCTGCTTTAATATTACAAGATTGTTTTACCCCTTCTTAATTAATGTAAAGAAAAATAGGCTTTATTGATTTTAAGACAATCACTTAACAAAAATTATTCCTACTACGCACAAGGTTGTACAATTAATTTTTATGATCAAAGTAAAGAAAAAAAATTAAGAAATCGTGCAAAAAAGAAAAAAATTAATTCAAGATGGTCTCATAAAGAAACTAGGAATATAAGTCGATGCGCCAACTCGAGGTGCGGGTAATACTAATAACGGCAACATAGCTCGGAAATTTTTTAATAATGTCGATGCTGTATCTGAAGTAACAAGTTTAATGCTGTTTCTTTCCAATACTTTATTAAAAATGCATATTCCAAAGTAGTATAATATAGACAAATCAACTAAATTTAAGGGTATAACGTGGAACTTGTAAGATGCTTTAAGATTATTCTGGCCGTTGTATCATCTGGTGAACAAATCGACTTTAAGGAATTCAGAGTAAAATATTATTTTTTCAACCTTTATTATTTCAAAGAACAAACAATTTCTTAAACTCTAACAATGCTAAGCAGAATTTGTACTATCTTAAATGTGTTGTTACCCGAACTTGAAAATTTTTTTTAGAGTGGCAACTACAACAGATATTTTCCATAGATTGATGATTAACTCTGATTCATTTTTTTCGTTACGTCGTGAGACCCCTAAAAAATAGAGTACGTGTCTGACGGACGAAATGATATTTCTGCTCAAACGCAAAAATGAAAACTCGGTAGAGAAATGTGAAAATAACTTGTTGGTTAACTGTGCATCTATAGATACATCGATGGAAGATACAAGTGATGAATTATCTGATTACGAGAGTTATTAATCATACAATAACGGTTTTGTTAAGGAACAGATACTTCTTAATACGAAATTTGTTCCTCTTAAAAAATAATATGTATATCTTGAAATATTCATTTATGGTATTATTAGATTATTAACGGATTATGTTCTATTCATGTGTTATACTCAGTTGACCCTTCCCTTTAAACCCCATGTCTCATGCCTTGTAAGACAAAAGACAATCGGCCATTTTGTATTGGCCGCCATATTGTATCCTGAATATTATTTGTTAACCTTACATTTATTGTCTTTCAATACTAAACACTCACATAGAAGTTCAACTTACTGGGATATCTAAAACTAGTTTAAAATTTGATCTGAACGTCGGAATTTCACAAATTACCGAAATTTTACCTGTAAAAATGCATACATTTTTTAACATCACTTCTCCAAGGGGATAAGATTACTGTAGGTTTCGATGTAAGAAGTAACGTAAGCCAAAAAAATCTTAATCCAGTCAAAATTCAGTAGAGGCAGAGATTGTGATGCATTTTCTAGAAATTTTTCTAAAGTTTAGTCCACCATCTTGGATCCACCATCTTCGAATCAGGAAATGTAACCTCAGATTTATAATCAGAAAACCCCAAAACATTTACATCTTAAAGTTAGCAGAAGACGGACGATTTTCCAAAATTTTTCCACCATCTTGGATCCACCATCTCCGAATCAGGAAATGTAACCTCAGATTTCTAATCAGAAAACCCCAAAACATTTACATCTCAAAGTTATCAGGAAACGGTAATGTTCAAAAATTTGTCCACCATCTTGAATCCATCATCTGGAAATTTGAAATTCTGACCTTCGATTCGTAATCAGTGACCCCAAAAACCCCGTATACTAATTTTTGTACAAATCGGTTAACTTTAACAACGCATTATGTATTCATAGTATTTTGAATATGGAAACCCGCTGTATATATACCTGGAACACATATATATCAAAAAAAGTGAAACGTGCGAAGGGCTCAGATCCTTGTAGCTTAAGTTCTGAGGAACAAAATAAGCCTCAAAACGTTTAATTTAAGTAAAAATTCATTGGAAGCACAAATTTTGAGAATTTTTCGGGCTTTCTGGACCACTGTGCTCCGTCCCGTCTGGCATCACTGCTTGAGGCATAAAATTATGATGTCATGCGGGTAAGCTTTTATCTTACTGTATATGAACCCCGAATTTGCTATGTACATACATTGCCACTTAAATGCGTTATGGACGTGAAAGTATCTTTTTTTTTTTTTCATAAAAAAAGTTTTTTGTTTCTCTGTTTTTGAATTCTTGAGACAAAATTGATGATATCAGACATGATTTTTAATTTTTCATTATAATAAAACCAAATTATACTTAAATTATTTATAGACTCATTCATCATAAAGCAATTGACGTGCATACTATGAAAAAACAATAAAACATAACCTGTATTTGTAGGCTGAGTAACAAAATGTATTATGTTCCCCAAAGTTAAAAAAAAAAAATAATATCAACATGTATACAAATATGCTTAAAGAATGCACTATATTGTTCTCATAATAATAGAAACCGAGCCGAAGAAGTTGACTTAGATTGTTTCAAAATTTCTTTTAAACCTTTTTTTGAGTTTGTTTTTGCGTCTTGCGTCAACTACAAGTTATATGTATATGTACCTGCAAAATCTGATGGGTATACACTCGACTGAATACACTGTTTATCATGAGAAAAACCAATGTCTCGTGTGTACTTGTTTAATGCTATAAAAGAAAAACAATTATATTTCAACACAATCAATAGTACGAAAAGTAATCAGTGAATGCTGCTCTTTTTTTAAGTACACATTGTCTATACCCACCTATGTAATAATATATTTTTAAACGCAGTAAATGCGTATATGCACGAGCTTATACAAGTTTTTGATGCAATGGTAATACTGTCAAATTTTGTATTTATTAAAAAACAAAACGACGTTTCAACCGTTTGGACAATGTCCCGTCCCTCATCAGGTACAAAAATCTATGAGTAATAAAAAATTCTTTACAATACAAATTTTGATAAATGCAATAAACGCAAGTTAAGTAAAGTGTATAATATACCTCTGACTCTTACGAAGGGGATGTAAGATCGTAATGTAGTCAGAGTTTCAAGTTTTGTTGCTTTTATACCCTGCACATATACAAATGACACAATATACGCACACAATACAATCAAACAAGAATTTCAAGCAGTTCCTTGTGAGACATACGTAAGCAGATCATGTTTTCCTAATACCATAAATGAAAGAGGCCCTCAAATCATGTACATAGAATTAGCCTCCTTTCTTAATTGACTTAACAGGAGACTTGTAACAATCTTTCAATTTTTCTGTATCTTGTTGTGTATTAATATTATTATTGAAATAATGTATATTAAACATTTCAGAGAACTGGCGCTTCTTATAATTTTGTTGGGTGTCTAAAATTTTTATTTTATCAAAATTAAAGTTGTGTGTAAATTCAACGCTATGCTGTGATAGTACAGATGTATCCTTATTTTTCTCTATGTCTCTTTTATGTTTTGCCATTCTTAATTTTAAAGCTCTCGATATTTGAAGCTTCACATTGGTCTTGTATACAGTTTAAACAATAAATTGGATTCGATCTTATCACTTGGAAAAGATGTCACAGAGCCACTCGATAAAAATAATGTCGTTTACCACACACCATGTGCAGATTGCAACTGCTGTTATGTCGGTCAAACATCGAGAGCTTTAAAATTAAGAATGGCAAAACATAAAAGAGACATAGAGACAAATAAGGATACATCTGTACTATCACAACATAGCGTTGAATTTACACACAACTTTAATTTTGATAAAATAAAAATTTTAGACACCCAACAAAATTATAAGAAGCGCCAGTTCTCTGAAATGTTTAATATACATTATTTCAATAATAATATTAATACACAACAAGATACAGAAAAATTGAAAGATTGTTACAAGTCTCCTGTTAAGTCAATTAAGAAAGGAGGCTAATTCTATGTACATGGTTTAAGGGCCCCTTTTATTTATGGTATTAGGAAAACATGATCTGTTTACGTATGTCTCATAAGGAACTGCTTGCGATTCTTGTTTGATTGTATTCTGTGCGTATATTGTGTCATTTGTATATGTGCAGGGTATAAAAGCAACAAAACTTGAAACTCTGACTACATTACGATCTTACATCCCCTTCGTAAGAGTCAGAGGTATATTATACACTTTACTTAATTTGCGTTTATTGCATTTATCAAAATTTGTATTGTAAAGAATTTTTTATTACTCATAGATTTTTGTACCTGATGAGGGCCTGGACATTGTCCAAACGGTTGAAACGTCGTTTTGTTTTTTAATAAATACAAAATTTGACAGTATTACCATTGGACGTTATTTTAATTATTATCCAACTGTCATTGGACGTCTTATACTATCCTTAAAATTATAGTTTTTTTTATGGGACCTTCTCTAAAAAAATTTTTTTGTACAATCACGTAGCCCCTTGTTACTACGTTTTATTTATGGGGTAAATGGCCTATTTTTGAGAGTTTACACTAAGTAGAACCTGGTATTTGACAGTTTAGTGGCTAAGATTCGTTGGCTCGACCTAGTTTCGTTAATTTCTTAAGATAATTACTATTTTTTATCACATTGGAGTTTTAAATAATTTTTCATTTTCAGATCTTTATGTCAGCATTGATAACTTTTAAAAATATTTTTCTTAACTCCACTCATCAGAAATTAAAATATTTAATATTTCTGTCAGTTCATGAGTTTAGCAGTAGCGTCACGTTATTTTTATGAAATTAAAGAATCAGTCGAAGTATTTATAATTATGAACTAAAACTTACTCTTTATAACCAAGCTCGTTTTTGTTTCAGGTACTTCAACGATACTACGTTCAGTATTTGTCTGGTTTTGATGCTCCAGCAATGCATCAAATTATTCAAAATCTACCCGTTTGCCCTGAGGAAGAAGGTGCAATATTAAGTGATATGTGCTCAACCATAGCAAGTCTAACAGTCAAACAAGTTGAGGACAACGAACTCTTTGACTTTCGAGCATTCAGACTTGACTGGTTTAGAATACAAGCTTATCTATCAGTTGGGAAAAGTAGCTTTAAGCTAGCTGATAACAGAGAACTGGCATCTTTTATGGATACCACTATTTTCCATACTAAAATGGTTGACAGCCTCGATAATGTTCTAGTCGAGACATCTGATCTTTCTATCTTTTGCTTTTACAGCAAAATTTTTGAGGATCAGTTTCACATGTGTCTCGAATTTCCAGCTCAGAATCGTTACATCGTTGGTTTTCCTTTGATCTGCAGCCACTTTCAAAGTTGCACTCATGAACTCTGTCCAGAGGAACGCCACCATATACGAGAGCGTAGCTTGTCGGTCGTCAATATGTACCTTGATGAAATGGCAAAGGAAGCCAAAAACATTATCACGACGATATGCGATAAACAGTGCAACATGAGCGACAAACTTTTGCCAAAGCATTGCGCTCTACTTATCTCGCAAGTCGTTAATAGGAAAAAGAAAGACAAAAACAAAAAAAATTTTGAAATACAAAAGCCAGGCTTTGAGAGTTACCGCAAAACCAGAGAGGAGCTCACTACCATGGACAAGTTGCACATGGCCTTGACAGAGCTCTGTTACGCGATTAATTACTGTCCCACTATCAACGTATGGGAGTACACATTTGCTCCAAGGGAGTACCTGCACCAACATCTTGAAACACGATTTGCTAGAGCACTTGTGGGCATGGTCATGTTTGATCCTGATTCCAATGTCATTGCTAAGCCATCTGAGCTCCTCGTAAGCGTGCGTGCGTACATGAACGTGCTACAGACTGTCGAGAACTATGTACACTTAGACATAACCCGTGTTTTCAACAATGGACTCCTCCAACAAACCCAAGCCCTTGACAGCCATGGAGAGAAAACGATTGCTGCTATTTATACACAGTGGTATTCAGAGATTCTATTAAGGCGCGTCAGTGCTGGCAACATCTGCTACTCACCCAATCAGCACTCTTTTGTCAGCCTTTCAGTTGAAGGTTCGATTCCGTTCAATGCTGAAGAGTTCTCTGACTTGAATGAGCTACGCGCACTTGCTGAGCTGATAGGTCCCTATGGTATGAAAATGCTTAACGAGACCCTCATGTGGCATATATCGAGTCAAGTGCAGGAGCTTAAGAAACTTGTGGCTAGCAACAAAGACATTCTTATCTCTCTCAGAACCAATTTTGACAAGCCTGAAGTTATGAGAGAACAGTTTAAAAAGCTTCAGCACGTCGACAACGTCCTACAACGAGTCACTATCATTGGGGTAATTTTGAGTTTCCGGCAACTCGCTCAAAACGCTCTTGTAAGCGTACTTGAAGAGAGAATTCCCTTTCTGTTAAGTTCCATTTTAGATTTCCGACATCATCTACCTGCAGGGGATCCGATGCGCGTTATCTCAGAGATGACATCAGCTGCCGGACTAAGTTGTAAGGTTGATCCGACACTTACTTCAGCTCTTAAAAGCCAAAAAGCTGAGGTTGATGAGGACGAACACGTGTTTGTTTGTTTACTCATGGTTTTTGTTGCAGTCTCGATTCCAAAACTTGCACGTAACGAAAACTCTTTTTACAGAGCATCACTTGAAGGTCATTCTAATAATATTCACTGCATAGCCACAGCTGTTAACAACATATTTGGTGCTCTTTTCACTATTTGTGGTCAAAATGACATTGAAGATAGGATGAAAGAATTTTTGGCATTGGCTTCCTCAAGCTTGCTAAGGCTCGGTCAAGAGAATGACAAGGAAGCTACACGGAACCGCGAGTCAGTCTACCTCTTACTTGACCAAATTGTTCAAGAGTCACCGTTTCTCACAATGGACCTATTAGAGAGCTGCTTCCCCTACGCTCTTATCCGTAATGCCTACCATGATGTATATAAGTTGGGATATGCTCAAGTCTAAAATACATGCATACAGAAGTGCAGTTATCTCGCAGTGAAGATGTGAATCCTCTCAGACGTTCTTGTTAACGGTGCCACTGTCGTTAAAATATATATATATAAACTGATATACCTATGTATAAGTATATATTATACAAGGAACCATTTGTAGTAAATTTTGTTTTTCAACATTTATGAAAACTTGTGAGGATAATATATAGGCTATACTGATGTACCACATCAGGTGATCAGAAAATCCCAACAAGAAAAAGTAGAACCTTTCAAATAGAAATTGGTTGTTGAGTCAAGCAGATTAAGTGTGGCATTGTTAATAACAATATTAAAATAATAGTGACAATACTAATAATAATAATAATAATAATAATTAAAATGCTAATGAAATGTTTTAATAGCTTTACTGAAGTTCATGCGCAAATCAATATGCTAATTATTAAGTTATTATACGTCTCTAAGCACAATTTTAGGTAAGGTTGCAAGAAAAAATAATAATAACCCACTTAAATATCGTTGTTCTACATAGGCCTCTATGGCTATGTTTAATTTTGTTGCTAGAAATGTAAAAGTTAATGATAATACTTTTCAGGGTAACCAGAGGGTGTCCAACTGATGTTACCACTGTCAGCACGGATGGTCATCAAAAGCTAATATTATCGCCAAATTTTTTACCTGATTAACAAATACTATCATGTATGATTGCGACGATCATGATGCATTGTATCTGTGATAACACTGCGAAAAATACAATTACCTCTACTTTCATAACTAATGTTAGTATTCAACGAGTGTATGACACTATAAAAATTAATTTAAAGTAAGTGTGTGTGTGTATCCCAGATTGTGGTTAACGCACTATGAGTTTTAAAAAATCTCAAAAGGGTCCAGATTTCAATGAAATAATCATATTCATATAAAACTATGAAATCTATAATTTAAAGGATCCAAAACAAAATTCCAGTATAATTTATCAATTAAAAATGTACATTCTTTTTAGTTTTATTTTTACACTTAGCAGTAGCTTTCAGTTGTGATTTTAATAAAAAAGCTTATAGCCCTTAAAGCCCAGCATTTATTTATAAGTAACTAGATTTTCTACAAGTTCATCATTTTTTAGCATAAAATGCTTAACTTTTAAGATATTCAAAGATATCTGAACTATGTAGATTTCATGCTACTGGCTTGTAGCTTCCTTCCCAGATTCCAACTTTTGCTACAAGCTGTGGTGCCACATGTCATTCTTCCAATTACTAAAAACGACGATAATAGACAAATTTATTAAGATTTAAAAATATATGAAGATTTACACTTAACATTACACGTAATCTGAGAATTTATGGTTTATTAACGTAGTTTTCAGTAATGATAACTTATTTCTAAAAAGTCTCATCATTGACTCCTTACGTCAAATTTAGATACGGGCATAAAAGCCTGTGTTGAACAACAACTTTCCAAAGGGTTGTTATTCTTATTTGATCTCGTTATCTTCTAAAAAATTGTGCATAGAGGTGTGTCGTAACTTAATAATCTCCATCTCTAAGTTTTACTTTGATCGCTCTGTTTTTCAATTTTGCATAAACCTCCGCAATGCGAGTCCAACCCACTCAATACTAGAGAATTTTTTTTTTTCACTGTAAATGCCAAAAGTATCGTTATTTTATTACAATTATGTGTGAATTAGTCTAAAAATGTAAAAAGAATATTTATGAAAAGTTTGAAGAGTCTGAACTGAAAAGTTGAGTGGAAAAGTTTTGTCAACTCAAATAGGTTTATCGTGCAGCAACTCACAGAATTTTGCAGCTAGTACCCGTAAAGATTATATATTATGTTGCAGCCATTCAAGGTTTAAACGATACCTTCTAACTTGCGAAATTAATCTCTACATAAATATTTATTTGCGTATGAATAGTTTGCGAGATTTTTGCAAAATAAAAAGTTGATGATAAGTGCAACACTAAAACATAATCAGTAAGTTAAAATTAATGATCAGCATACGTTACCAGAAAAAATCTTAATTGCGAATAAAAAGACAAGTGTAATGACATCGACAAAAAGAGAAATGGATAATAACATGATGATATACGATATTACTATGTGAGGAGGTTTGGGAGAAACGTTTACATGTAGAATCGTTCCAAAAAAATGTGTGTTATATTTAAGCATGTCAGAAGTGCAAATAAATTTTTTCAGTTTTTTCACCAGGGAAATTTTCGAAAAAAAATAATAAATTATTGACATTTGAACACCCATCTGCGCGTGCTGGATGGACTTCCCGTTCCTCACCTCTCTAAATGATACTCCCAAATCCCCTTAAATGATAAAGTACCGTGCATTCCTTATGCCACAAAATAATCGTTGGCCCTAAAAGACCGTTGATTTGCGGTTTCTTCTGTATAATCTATGAACAGGGCTATTATTAAAGCTGTAAAGATTTAAAACTCACAAAAAATATGTAATTAAAAAAAAATATTTTTTCTTATCTCACAAATTTATTACCACAGCAAGAAAGTCCTGGAGCTTAATCTCTATATTTTTTATCGCCAAAAAAATACAAGGACATATTCTACCTCTTTACAAATCTGGAAGATTCAAGTAATTACTATGAGCGTTACAGCAAAAAAAAGCTTATCTCTCACTTAATAAATTCTTGATTTATCGATTTTGATGCTGCTTTAATCTCGATAAATGTTCAGCGTCATTTTCTTGACGCCTAAAATTGCATTTATTAGATGCATTTGAAGTTTTCCTTTCAATTCGACTTCTTGCAACTTTTGACATAGTTGAGACTTTTGTGAGCCCTGAAGGCTATTTTTTTCAACTTGATTAGGTTGTAATATATTTAGTTGGCAAGGTAGTTCGACGTCCAATGACCCTTTCTTGACTAAAATTTCCAGCAAACGTGCAAACGTGATCGCCTCCATAGCTTGTTGAAGAGCTCTTCCCCAGCATCTCCTGGTATAACGTCGTTAAAAAAAAAAAAAAAAAAAAAAAAAAAAAAAAAAAAAAAACTTTTTAGCTACGAATACAAAACTGATTGTAATTAATTTTTTCGAAGCTCTAGCCGGATGTTATAGTTAGAAAGTTTTTTTATTTTTTTGACCAGTAGTATCTAAATTAGACGATCACAAAAACTTTTATACATTGTGCAATAAAGCTTTAAAAAAGAACTTAACTGCTGTAAACTTGAAAAATTCGGTACACTTGTTTATATTAGCAACAGCAACATTTTCTCAAAATTTCAAGCTTGCAGATAATTTTATTTTTGAGTTATTAAATGTTAAATTAAACGTGCTTTTTCAAATTTACGCTATTTGTAAGTAAACAATCACATATAAAATATTGCTACGCATCTCATTTTATAGATCAATCTTTCTTTAAACTTTTCATTGATACTATGTACGAGTTTATACATTGGGGAGGAGATATAATGAAAAACTAGAAAAAAACTTAATTTTCTTCCTTTATTGTTAAAAATAGTAGAGGGTTGATTTTTNCAACATTTTCTCAAAATTTCAAGCTTGCAGATAATTTTATTTTTGAGTTATTAAATGTTAAATTAAACGTGCTTTTTCAAATTTACGCTATTTGTGTAAGTAAACTCACATATATAAAATATTGCTACGCATCTCATTTTATAGATCAATCTTTTTAAACTTTTCATTGATACTATGTACGAGTTTATACATTGGGGAGGAGATATAATGAAAAACTAGAAAAAAACTTAATTTTCTTCCTTTATTGTTAAAAATAGTAGAGGGTTGATTTTTTAGTAAACTTGGAACATTCTGTCAAATGCAAGTAAGTGAACCAATTTCTTCAGAGAAACTGGATCGTAGTAAAAAAGACAACATTTTCGTCTTACGTCTAGGCTGCATAGAGATATCGACCGTAACTACATTAATCAATCCAAGATACACAATCTTTTGTACCTGAAGTCCAAACATTCAATATCTTTTGTCATCATAAAAAGGATACCACTTCTATGTGTAATTAAAGCTCCTTTAGATACATTTGTAGTAAGTTATTCTATTTCATTGCTGGAAAGGTAGCCTTATTTTAATACTGTACGAACTTTGATTCCTAAATATTTGTTGCTTATGTTCTTTGTAAGGATATCCCGAAACCTTATTACTATACTGAGCAGATAAAATAATGTTGTGGTACATTTTTCAAGTAACAATGAAATTTCTTAAAACGGAGGCATAAAGTTGTAAGTAAAATACAATTATAACTTATTAGTTGGATTGGTTTCAATTGCACACTTATTTTCCTAGTCAGCTAAAAATTGTCATATTGTAGCAGAGCAATCAACGAATGAAAGAAACGTGATGTCTGACTCAGTTTGTTTAAACTGAAGATCATCATCTATGATTAAAATAATAGTACCATTCAAGACCTCTTAGGCCACGGTTACATGCGGTGGAAGTAGCCAATGGAACGTCAGAGTGTCACAGACATAAGTTCCCCCACTAGCCGTTTTATTTGTTACACAATTGCGTTTTTCCACTGTGGAAAGTGTGCAATGTACACATAGAGCGGAACAGAAAGACAGTGTCATAGCATTATTAAATAAGGGCATAACTTTCTAGCGAAAAACGTTCGACATTATTCATTTGATGTAAATTATTAATGCTTACCTATGATACGCTACGATAGAAACATGACCATCACAGCTACGATTATGGTCATACACCTGAAAATTTTAACAATAATCGAAGTAAAAATTTATATCATTATTTAGTTGGCTTCCGCCGTTATGCTCCGCTTTGTTCCGCTCCATGTGCACGATGCACACTATCTACAGCGGAAACGAAGTGGCGTAACAAATACAATTGGTAGTGGGGGAACTTCTGTCTGTAATGCTGTGATGTTTCATTGGCTACTTCCACCGCATGTAAACTCAGCCTAAGAAGTTATCAGTTACATACTAACTTTAAGATACTTATTTTACGTGAGCGCATGATTTAATACTTTCATAATTATATTTCAAAAGCAAAGACAATAAACGCATTTAAGTTGCTATTAGTAATATTGAAAAAGTAATAGCTATAAATAAATGGTTAAAAACGGCAAAATTTAATATCGTTGTGGTGGCATTGTCATAGAAACTAGACATGTACGATTGTCCTGTTCATCGTAATTTTGTGGATACACGCAGAATTTCGTCTTCCTTTTTAAAGTGGCATAATAATATGGAATTAAGATTTAAAACCTTCGAAGCGTAGACGAAACCTAGTAGCCAGAAAAAACTAACATGATGGGCTCTTTGAATTTGCAACTACCAATCAAATCAAATCAACTTAATTGATCTCATTGTCGTCTGGTTTTTGTCTACGCTTCGAAGGTTCTGTGTCTAAACTTTTTTGGATCGATGTAGATAGAAAACGCCACATCTACGTAAAGTTATATCTATGTGTACGATATATACATAGATATAATTTTATTTGAATATGTAGTTTGGAACAAAATCCATATTGATGAATGCAGATTTTTTTTTTGGGTGGTCATCCGGATAAGAGTACAGTGCCCGAAATTAAGTTATCAAGAGTGAATTGACTGAATGAATCAGTGATTTAAGTGTATATTATGTTAGTATACAGTAATAATTTTTGTTTCGTATTGTCATGTGTACTAAAACTTAGGAAAAAATAAAAACATATTACGGTGGTAATAATACAGCATATACAAGTGCATGCATGCTTGCACTTGTGTAAAACTTGAGTAACATAAGTACTGCTTACATTTATCGATTTGTCACAACACAGTGTTTAATAAACATAAATACTAATGACAGGTTAGGTTAACTTTACACATTTATTTTATATTTTCATGGGTTACTTGTGCCCTTTAAGCTTTACATAAGTGCAGGCCTACATATGCACGTAATAAATGTTGTGTTGTCATAGTCGCAATCCATGTTCTTATTTTTTCAATCATGTAGTACATATGACAATAGAAAACAAAATTTATTATTGTACACTAACATAATACACACTTAAATCACTGAATCATTTGGTCAGTTCACTCTTAGGAACGTTTTTTTTAATTCATTAAAAAATTACCTTATAAGGTTCCGTGCATTCTGGTCATCTCAGCGAGGGACAACTTCTCTTACTCGATGACGCCACCTGACATAGACGCATAGCGAATATCCACTCTAGTAAAGTAACACCGATAGCATCATCACCTCAGGATATTGATAGATACCTCAGGAATTGGTAAGCCTGCAATTGGCAAGCGCGCCAAAATAGAATGCTATTATAAAATTTGGATAGTACATAGACGCTGTAAGTAATGGTTTTTTTAGTCTGCATTGCGGAAAGTGAGTCACGTATGTATATAAATAATAAAAGACATTATTTTTCATAATTATTTATTTCAAAATTTTTATTAAGCCTTTTAAGAGATCTTTGTAGACCTTAACAAGCGAGGTATTCTTGACTTACATTCTCAAACTTGTACTTTTTAACGTGCATCATCATCACGAAGAAATAATCTTGAGAAGTCCATCATTCATCAAAAACAAAAATCACGAATCGTGTTAATATATTATGTAAAACATTTTTTTTTTTTTTTTAAATGAAATGAATGATTATCAAAAACGCTATTCTCAAATATTCAAACGTTTAACGACAAAAGTTTAGCCAGCAACTGTTAGGCATATAAAAAAAGGAATACAAAGTTTACACTTTCTAAAATAAAAATATTGCTGTTGCGCATACCTTGCTGTGAGGATTGGATATACATCGGGTGGCTTCGTGTACAGATATCTGGCTCTCTTAACAAATATTCCACAATTTTTATACCTAAATACTAGACTTTACGTTGAAGACAAGGCACACAGTGATATGACTAGATGTATTCATATTTCAATACGAGCATTTCACAGTTTACGGTGATTAGTATTGTAGAATTCGTTTTTCGGCCCAGAAAATTATGACTAGCTCGAAAAAAATAGGGTTGTAACGTAGTTTCAATGTATTATAACAAATTAGAACAGAATTTAATAAGTAGAAATATCAGCAAGAGCCCCCAAAAAAAGGCAAAAACGGCGAAAACATGTTTTTCACGTCTACAAAAAAATCGAAGGATCATCCATAAGAATGTGTTTCGTAAATAAGATGTGTACTTTTAAGACGAACAAAATGAGCCGTGTTGAGTTCAGACTGGTTCAGCTGTTTTATCGCAAATCACAAAAAATCTGGCATTTTGAACCATTTTTTTTAAAACTTAAAATTCGCGTTCTATACAATGTTTAAAGCTAAAATTTGGTCACCAGTCAAATATTATTCTCTACAACAATCACCCAAAAATTCAGCTTAATTGGTCTTAAACTTTTCGCGAACTCAGTAAAAACCGAAAAAAGATCCTCTCGAAAGTTGGCCATAAAAAAATTGTTAGCCAACGTAGGTACATTTTTCAAACGTATTTCGCTTCATAAATATTCACTTTACAACTACTTAAAACGCCATTCATTTTCATTAATAAAAAGTATCTTGAAATTTGATGGCAAAAAATGGCTTCTGCTCTCCAGTCAGTGGAATCGGCGGCTCGACTAGCCACCGCTGGAGGCCTCGCCCACTTTCCGTATGCATGTTTTCCTCAAGTGCGTTTAAAATGAAATATGCTTTTGTTGCAATCGATTTTTAAGATACTTCTTATAAGTAAAAATTAATGACGTTTTAGGTAGTTGTTAGTATACAAATCTTCTTCAATAAGACAGCCTTTTCTTAGCACCTCTGCCTCTTAAAGATGCTTAAGCGCCGCTTTGAGCTCATTTTTAACAGCGTTTGCCGTGTTGCCGTATTTATCATTAATCAGTTGTAGCGTCTCTGTATTGTCTTCGTTGCTGATTGGACTTTATCAGCAACTTGCTGTTGCTTTACTCCGAGCCTAGTGACACTTTCTTCTAAAAAGGCAAGCTCTTCCTGGTTCTGGTAGCTAAATACCGACACGTTGCTGTCCTCGGTGTCGTTAGTGCCTATACTCGACAGGCTTCCTCTTCGTCCTTTGTCTGTAAGAAAAGGCCATGGAACATTTAGCAGACCCTGTTGGCCATGAAACACGTCTTTGTGGCCTCCCCCGCAGAATCCGTGGGGCCTGCGTCAGTCACCCGGGCTTTCACCGGATCGGAACTGCCGGCGGATTCCCTCAGAGAGGTTACCGCCTGGGGTACTCGTTTTGCATCGACGTTTTTCATATTGGCATCTTTTTTAATATCGTACTGACCCGCGAAGGCCAGCACTACCCTTTTTTCTAGAAATAAGTATTTGGAAAGGGTTAAAACCAGGGCAGCAGCCCTCTCTGTTACCAGAGAGAACCGCTACTTGCTCGGGCCGGCCGGGAGTCGCCACTCTCCCTCAGTCCCACCCACGGAGACTGCCCTGGCGTTGAGTAACCAGTGTAAGAATGGTGTTCATGTGTAATGTATGTATTTGTTGGTACACAACGGTCATCCCAGCGAGACGAGCGGCAGGTGTACAGTCCCGAGACCGCGCAGACAACCCAACAAAACGGGCTGGCGTAAGGCACTAAGGTGCCGC
>NW_019379563.1:1069387-1085727 GCF_000648655.2 Copidosoma floridanum
GTCTTACGATGCATGATCATGATTAGTCTTCAGAGGTTGGATTGTGACTGAGCGTTCGAGAAAATGAATAATGTATTTATAGTAGACAAATTCTTTGACAAATGAAGAGCTAAAACTATATAAGCGTTGTACTATTTTATTAAAAGGTTAGTTTGAACTGATTATTCATACAGTATAGACATAGAGTTCAAAGAGCAATCCATAAAATTACAAGTTCCTAATTTTGACGCTATTGTAAAACAAGAAAAGCGTTCGAATCAACATGGTGAACTACTCCCTGACAGTATTCGCGCGGTATTTTGCGGTCCATCTAATTGTGGTAAGACTAATAGCTTATTAGCTTTGATCGTGCATCCCAATGGAGTTAAGTTTAAAAATGTGGACGTGTATTCAAAATCACTACAACAACCAAAGTACAAGTTCTTAAAAGAACTACTGGAGCCCATAGTGGGTGTCAAATACTTACCTTTCAGCGAAGATGAAACTGTAGTCTCACCAGATGATGATTTGACAAATTCTATAATAATTTTTGATGATATAGCTTGTGAAAAACAAGATAATGGAAGGGCTTTTTTCTGCATGGGTAGACACAAAAATGTGGACTGCTTCTATCTTTGTCAGTCATATGCTCAAGTATTAAAGCATCTCGTAAGAGATAATGTTAACTTTTAAGTTTTATTTCTTCAGGATGAAGTTAACTTGAGGCATTTGTATGATGATCATGTAAACTCAGACATGTCATACATTCAATTTAAAAATTTATTCTCTAATTGCTGGAATGACGATAAACATGGATTTGTTGTTATAAATAAGGATAGGCAAGTAAATAATGGTCGCTATAGAAAGGGCTTTGATAATTTTGCTGTACATTTACGGCATACCTAGCACAATCATTACAGTTTGTTACAAGACATTGGAGCATCATCATCCTCTATCAACAAGAGAAAGACGTTCTACGTCAGTTAGTGAAGGCGCAAAAGGTGGTTAAAGAAGAGTACAGACTGTTAAAGTTTGAGAAAAATGAGGCTAAAAAAGTGCTTAGTGAAACTTTTAAACCCATTACAGACCCTCTAATGGACATTGTTGCCGAAACAAAAAAAACAAAAAAATAATAGTAATAATTCTGTTACTTACAATTATCTTTATAGTGAAAACGATGAAAAAAATAACAAAGTTGATAACATGAGCTAACAAAAACACAGAAAAAGAATTAGAGAAGGTGATACAACATTTAAGTCTGCCATTAGTGAAAGCGATGATGATGATTTAAATAATACTATTCTAAACCAATTTATTGATTCTGTTCTAGTCGGTAAGAATTCACTAAGCAATTTTTATTTACAAATACTTGATGAAAATCAGAAAGATTTATTAGATTTGAAGTATGGTGTACGAAAAGAAAATGAGGTGTATAAGCTTGGTGATTCACGAATAGACTTTGAAAGAAATCGTATCAAAATAAATTATATAAACTATCCAACGAGTGTTGGATTAATGGAGTGACTCATTCAAAAGCATTCTGATGAATCTCGAATGACGCAGGATGATTTGGAAAAATACTGCCTAATATTACAAACTTCAAGTGTTCATAGAAAAGGGTTTAAAAAAATGGAGCTATATGAACCCATAATAGCAATAACTTTAATAACATTATTGCTTCAATGTTTGATTTTATGGTTCGTAAAAAAGGTAGATCGTTGCTACCCCATTATAAAACTGCTCAAATAATGCAACAAGTAAATTATATACACTGGGATGACCCTAATAAATTAGTCGATCGTTTACGCTTATTAATAGCTGAAAAGTCGGCAGAAAATACAAGTCACGACAATGAAATCATATCACTTATCGAAGAGCTTCATGAGAGAGGATATATATATATATTGATGCATGTACTTATTGCTTCAGTATCAAAATGAGTGTTGATGTATTCGGTCGAAAATTGGGTAGGACTGAAAGCAGTATCCGAGGTCTTTCTGGTATTGTATATAAACTAACCACAGATGGACAGTATAACTTAGATAATAAAAGACTGTGCAATGTTGGAAAACCAAAACAGCCTCAAGATGCAGTAAATTATGCTTACTTGATTGAAGTAATTAAAAAACTTGAAAAAGAAATAGATAGATTCCGGATTTTTATGTACAACTTATAAAAAAAATTTCCATTTAGTCAAGCTGATTCAAAAAACTTGAAACTTAGACAGTTATTACATCGAGCGAATCGTTGAGAAACTTCATAAGGCAGCCCGGCGTAACTATCCTCGCCTAAAATTCAACATACGTAGCTTAGATGAGGCTTGGCAAGCAGATCTTGTAAAGATTCAACCTTACGCTCTTGAAAATAAAGGTTATCAGTATATTCTCACTATAATAGATATTTTCTCCAAGTACGCATGGGCTGTACCGGTCAAGAAAAAAACTGGTGAAGAAGTAACTGCAGCAATGCATTCAATATTGAAAAAAGGACGGGTGCTCGTGAATATGCAAACTGATCGTGGCGAAGAATTCTATAATGCAAATTTTCAAACTCTGATGCAGAAATATAAGATGTACACTCAACGCACAGCAATCTTAAAGCGTCTATATGTGAGAGATTTAATCGTACTTTAAAATATTTGATGTGGAAAAAATTTAGTTTGCAAGGCAATTATACATAGTTCAATTTGTTACAAACGTTAATTAAATTTTATAACAATAGAAAACATCGCACAATTGGATTGAAATCAAAAGATGTTCTAGTTGAAAATGAAGTTCAAATTTTGGAGAAAATAAAAAGAAAT
The DNA here is from genome assembly GCF_000648655.2 of Copidosoma floridanum. The sequence goes on from NW_019379563.1 coordinate 1,072,170, forward strand.
AGTGAAAAAAGTAGTAAGTCTACGCCTAAATTTAAAATCTGTGATAAAGTACGAGTAAGCAAAACCAAACAAGCATTTGAAAAAGGATATCCACCAAATTGGTCGACGGAAATATTTATTGTTACGCAAGTAGCAGAAACAAATCCAACAACGTATCACCTCAAAGATTAACAAGATCAACCTATTTCTGGAGGTTTTTATGAACAATAACTGCAAAAAACAAAGCATCCAAATACTTACCTTGTGGAAAATGTCTTTTGAAGACGTGGGAATCAAGTTTTTGTCAAATGGATGGACTTTGACAGTACTCACAATAGCTGGACCAATAAATGAGAGTTTGTAAATTATTTTAAGATTAAAGTTACAAGATTGTAATATGTATCAATTATTAAATGTTATACAGCATCATATGTAACGGTGGCATTTCCCGAGAACCGCGTGTAGAGCGATTTTTTCTGACGCGAACCCCGTTGGAATTAATTTTTTAGGGGAAATAGCTTTTAAATGGGAGCCAATTGAAAATACGTTCCAAACTACCCCTAAATGGGGTTGGAAAGCTATAGCGTGCCCGCATGAACTCGCAACGTTGCCACATTGTTATTGGAGCTTAGTCGGTAAGCAGTGAGAACTATATCCATGTGCGCACGCAAGAGTGTCAGCTACTGCTGGTAACTTGAAGGTTGGATGTAAAAATTTTTACCTTAAGGTAAATATTGTCTGCTCCTTATGTTGTCAGTTGTTTATCCACGCGCTTACTGTCTTTCTCACTCTCATATTGGACAAAAACATCTTTAAATTTTTATACTTAAATAATGTTACCTCGAATGAAAGTAAAATACCATATCAGTAGGGATTTTTCCACTCTACACGATAGTATTTTTGCAAAAATAGTCGACCTCTCGGTCAAAAATATTGTTGTTAAGTATGTCTTGCTTACGTTCCCAGGTATGTCGTCTGTACACGATTTAGAACGAGTTCACTCATAAATTGCAATAATCAAGTACCCGAAAAGTGCCCGGGAAGTACCCAAGGAAGTGCCCAGGAAGTACTCGCCAAGTGCCCGGGAAGTACCCGCCAAGTACCCGGGAAGGCCCAGGAAGTTCCCCCCCAAGTGCCCCGGAAGTCCCCGCCAAGTACAATACAGTCGGGTACTTTCCGGGCACTTCCTTGGGTACTTCCCGGGTACTTGGCGGGTACTTCCTCGGGTACTTGGCAGGTACTTCCCGGGGACTTGGCGGGCACTTCCTCGGGTACTTCCCGGGTACTTGGCGGGTACTTGGCGTGCACTTGCCGGGCACTTTCTCGGGTACTTCCCGGGCACTTGACGGGTACTTCCCGGGCACTTGGCGGGTACTTCCCGGGCACTTCCTCGGGTACTTGGCGGATACTTCCCCGGCACTTGCCGGGTACTTCCCGGGCACTTGGCGGGTACTTCCCGGGCACTTCCTCGGGTACTTGGCAGGTACTTCCCGGGGACTTGGCGGGCACTTCCTCGGGTACTTCCCGGGTACTTGGCGTGCACTTGCCGGGTACTTCCCGGGCACTTGACGGGTACTTCCCGGGCACTTCGCGGGTACTTCTCGGGCACTTTCTCGGGTACTTACCGGGCACTTTCTCGGGTACTTCCCGGGCACTTCCCGGATACTTGGCGGGTACTTGATTATTGCAATTTATGAATGGACTCGTTCTAAATCGTGTACAGACGACATACTCGGGAACGTAAGCAAGACATACTTAACAACTATATTTTTGACCGAGAGGTCGACTATTTTTGCAAAAATACTATCGTGTAGAGTGGAAAAATCCCTACTGATTTGGTATTTTACTTTCATTCGAGGTAACATTATTTAAGTATAAAAATTTAAAGATGTTTTTGTACAACATGAGAGTGAGAAAGACAATAAGCGCGTGGATAAACAACTGACAACATAAGGAGCAGACAATATTTACCTTAAGGTAAAAATTTTCACATCCAACTTTCAAGTTACCAGCAGTAGCTGACACTCTTGCGTGCGCACATGGATATAGTTCTCACTGCTTACCGACTAAGCTCCAATAACAATGTGGCAACGTTGCGAGTTCATGCGGGCACGCTATAGCTTTCCAACCCCATTTAGGGGTAATTTGGAACGTATCTTTAATTGGCTCCCATTTAAAAGCTATTTGCCCTAAAAAATTAATTCCAACGGGGTTCGCGTCAGAAAAAATTGTTCTACACGCGGTTCTCGGGAAATGCCACCGTTACATATCATGATGTATAGACAAAATGTTAAATAAATCCTCAAAATTTTAGAGAAAATTGTAATTTATTTCTTCACTTTTTTTTACATTATGCATAAAAAATATAATGTGTTTTCTATTATACGCTATGAACAATTTAAATTTATTTATAACATCTAACAATTCATTATAAAATTATTCGTTTTTAAACAGAGCTGAGCTTATTCAAGTCTGCAGAAAAATTTTAAATTCATCGTCAAGTTCAGCAACTATCTTAGATATGAATTTAGTATACCCTTTTTTTTGTTTCGACACCATGGAGTTTTGATTAGGAATCAACTCGGAAAGTTTTTTTATTGGCAGAAAATTACTATCAGCAATTTTTTTGAGTGTTGCAAGATCTATCCTTAACAAAACAAAAGAAAAAAACATGAAAGTTAGCATAAATTATTCAGGCATTACATATGCTGTGTGAATATGCACAAATATTTCACTTAAAGATGATGTCAACTTCTGTTGATCTAGTTCAACCTTACTTGGACCTCTGCTTGAGAGTAGAATGGGTTTGCCTGGTCGCAACAACTCCTTATATAATACTGTCCCCTCCACTATCGGCTCATCTGCTAGAGCTCTGTCTATTTTTTTTGACGGCTCCAATACAGTAACTACCCTTGCAGCTTTTCGTACCTGATTGGCTATCCTTTCTCCTGATTCTTCCCTCTCATTGGTTGCTTCCAACTCGCTGAAATAACCGAACGGTAGGGTATCTGTATGACCAAGTTGTAAATACCGTTTGTCATCATGCGCACTTAACGCAATTTTTGTTTCTCTCTCGGTTAAAAGCTGATGATGGCGCAATCTAATATTTTTTTGCTGTCACGTCAAACCACTGCTTTTACACAAGCACGTCATATAGTCATCAAACGTTATCGTAGCTTTCACAACGGAATTTTTAATGCCTTTGGCTTTATTCAATGGATTTTGATCTTGTATCTTTATACTATAAATTTTGCTCATTAATCTTACGAATTCCAACATGACTTTCCCATTACATTCATTCTTCATTAAACCAACAATTTTTTCACTATCGAGTGGTATATTAAATCCATTATCTAAATGATAGTCTGCAGTATCGAATTCCTCAATATTTTCACGCGTAACATTAGAAATATTTTGGTTAGTTATTTCATACACAAGACTATCAGTGTCCGTGTACAAAAAGTTACAATTATAATTCATTTTACTTTTCATAAAAACATAATGAAATTTATGTACAAATGTCTTTGATAGATCCAACACACTCAATCCCACATACATAGATTTTTTAATACATATGTCAGTGCGCATCAATTGTATAGCTACCAGCTCCGCGTCAAATATATCACAACTATGAAAATTCGGTCGAGCAATGTAAACCTCAGCACCATATCTACCATTCCACTTATTGATAAGTTTAACATCAAATCGTTTTCTTTCATTTTCCATCATTTTTCCGTACACAGTATTGTTGAATAACTTATATAGCATCTTTTCAAACTTATTCTTCGCATTTTGACGCTTTTCACTGTTTAAATCTATTTATTTTTTCAACCATAAACTTTGATTTAACTGTATAACCCTATGAATTTTTTTTTTTAAGAGCCCATGTCTTACAGCTTGCTTGAGTGCACGATAATGGATCACATAACGTTTTTTATCATACAGCGTAGTCATTAATTTTTTTTGTTTTGANGGGGTGCCATATGCTCGGCACAAAATGGTAAATCCTTATGAGCATTGTGGAGACTTTTAGGATATTCAAGATCAACTTCGAGTGTATAGCTGATTTCAGCATCACCTGCTACGTTTAAAATACCTTATGGGTTAACATTTTCGACCCATTTAAAACCTGGGAAAGGTAATGGTTGAGTCATGGCCCATCCATATAAATTATTAACATCATAATACATTAAATATTTTTCATCCCTACTCGCCTGATAGCCTTCTTTCATGTAGGGGTTATTAGCTTTGGCATATCGATTGCAGCATTGGCTTATTCCACCTCGTATGCCTCGCTCTATGAATAAAACTTAGTCTATGTCAGTCAACAATTCTAGTTTAAGCTATAATAAAAATAATATGATAATTTTAACAAACAATTCAAATGTTAGTATTTAAAATAAACTTATAAATAATAATGAAATACACCATGACTAACAAAAAGTATTAATTACTCACCTTTGTATATTTGAGCATAGCGTCCCAAGTTAGCCCAGGTGATGTGTAGTAATGCGTTGGGTCTTATTGATCCGTCTCAATATAATTACTACGAAAGTTTTCGAATATTTCAGCAAGAAGCAGTACTTCAGTCTTTAAATATAAATCAAAGTACTGCTCGAGAGTATAAATGTTGAAAGTATTTCAGATATTTTTAGCATGTTCATACTCTTCGTCAGATATATGGGTTTCGTACAAACTGCTGTGAAAATCGTGTTTTGATGGAAGTTTATTTTCTTTCAGCTTTTCAAGAGAAGAAGTATAATCATACGGGTATACCCCTTTTTTTCAATAAGTTTATCTGGGCTATTGTATACTGATCATCTCTTTAGTTCGTTTATATATGATGACAATTTGTTAAGAGACGAGGCCATACATTTAAATAAATCAATAAAGCGAAGATTAATATCAGTACCCTCTACCTATTCTGTGAACGAAACATATTTTTCCTTTGTCTGCGGTAAAAGCTGAACTCTTCCGGGGAAAAACTTGGTAAGTTCTTTTATAAATAAATGTGAATCATAACCACTTAAGTTATAAAAAATTACCGGTATCATTCTTGAGTCTTGATAGATGATATTGCACTTGTTCTGGGCAGGACCGCGATATCTGAAAACAAAAAAATTGTACAAGACTTTATAAAAATTACTATCGTAATAAATTACACTTACTTTCCAATAAAATGACAATGGTCTCAAACTTTTACATCATCCAAGTTAAAGGGTTTGTCGCATATGTGACACAAAGATGCTTTGTCATATTTTATTTTTTCTTCAAGAGTCAAATCAATCATTTTGAGTCGATTTTTATATAATTCTTCTAGCTTTAGAGCAAGAAAATGAAGAGCTCAAATAAACCACTGAGCAGGTGTCTCTTCGTCTTCTTTACTTTGTCTATAACTTTTATATTCTAATTTACTATCGTCATACGAGCACTTGATAAAATAACCAATACTAAATACTTTGTGACATTGATACGCTCGAATACTTTCAACAGGTTTCAATAAGCATTCAAAGTCTGTATATACAACAAAAGGTACACAGTTCTTTTCACACAAGTCACACAAGAAGTATGTAAAATTTTTAAACTCAAGTACGTGCTCGTTATTATTTCGATTAGGTAATGTAATTTTACTCTTGTTTAAATTTTTACAATCAATTTCATGCGCTTCCAACTTTTGCTTGGACCAAAAATAATGAAGGCAGCGATCACACATATTTGCTGCATGTTCACATCCAGATAACTGCTTACGTTCTAAACGAGATAAAATTTTTATCTATACATAATGATATTTGTACTCAATATCATTGTCAATTATTGTATTTGTGTTATCTTCTTCTACACTATCTAGATAAAAACTTTTGACAAATAAAAGATTTACGTGATTTTCTTTTTTGTTAGCTGTCAAGTGACTAGCAAAAACATCGTATGCGTTACCTTTTTTTAAAAAAAAATATAAATTAACTGAAATATTATTTTGCTTTTCAAATTTAAACATTTTTCTAGGGTTTATATGAAACGCAATGCCACTAAGATTTAACTCTTTTTCATATTAAATATAGTTAGAGACACGATTTGAGTTTTTTTTTACTGGGTGTAAAGGTGACAGAATAGCCCATTTAAAACATTGATTATCTACATTCATTATATTTACACAATCATGCTTTTTTTTAATATAATCTGATGAGTCTATAAAAGAACTGCGTAGCATAGCATTTAGTTTATTTATGTTAACAACTAAATTTAAAATCAAGCGCAGAGTACAGCCAGATTCTTTATCTTGAAAATCGTCTAATTTTTTTTTTATAGATTGTTGCACATTTACTTCAAACCACTCACTTAGATCAGTCGTCTGGTAAATAGCTTGTGACTTTGTATTAAAATACTTTAAATCAGTATCCTCAACACTATCTTTCATAATTATGTATTCAGCTGCTAAAACTGTATTTACTTTCAATGCTTGATGATTCTTAAGAAACTGTTGAGTTTGCAAAATAAATTTTTGATTAGCATCTTTGAGAAATTTTTTTACATCTAAGTGCTTCAAATTTACAATTACAGCCGACGTAACAAGATTTTTAAAGGCAGTATTAACACCATCTGGATTTACAGATTCAATGTTCTCAACATTTGAAACTACAGCTGCCAATGCTGTTGCTGCTGCTGTGGCTATGCCTTGACCTAGAACGACTTTTTGATTACTCGCCAGTACAAAAAATTCTGGCTCATTTTTAAAAGCATGGACTGTCGCTGCCACTTCTTTCTCACTGTCTGATGTAAATACTTCAGATTCATTACTAAATATTTTTGTTGCCTCTACTACTTCCAAATGATCGTGAAGTAATTGTATAACACTTTTTAGTAAAACCTTGACAGATTATAGTTTTTGTTTTTCTGATGTTGTCAAATTATTATTATTTTGAGTAAAAATATTTGTATCCTTAAGAAGTGTAAGGCTAATGTCCAAAAGTCGTTAAATGTGACATGTATCAACTTCACTATTGATCATTTGTTGGTATGATTGCCAAATGCAATGAGCCACATCTTTAAAATATTGAATAGAAGCCATATTAAAACTCTCACGAGGAAGTTTATTAGTATAACGTTTACGTAGAAGTGAGCTGCTCAAGCTAATACATGCCCCTAAAATCCTTACGAAAAGTGGTGGGAGGAGGAGGGACTGATTTTTTATTGTTAAGTGATGAGAAGGGGGGTGAGTATGGTGGTGTGGATACATTGTAAGTCTTTAGCGGCAGAATTCAGTCATTTAACTGTGCTTAATTAAGCAACATCAGTTTTCTTTTTATCAAAATGAAGTACATCGTAGACTGTCAGGTCTTTCAAGGCTTTGGCAATATTTTTATTTTTAAGGAGATTTCTTTCATTGAGTTAAAGAAAGACGCCATACCTATTATAGTGCTCAAGCCACCTTATCTATTAGAATGTTTATCAAAAAAAGATCAAGATCTGAATAAATGGTTGGAGGCTAATTTTCATGGCATAAGCTGGAATTTTGGCAACATTTCTTACAAGGGAGGACTTAGAAATTTTCAACGCACGCTGGTTGATGTTGAAGAGGTTTACGTCAAGGGTCGTGAAAAGAAAAATTGGCTACAAAGAATATTATCACGCAAGTATGTATTTGAAATCGCTAATAAATGAAAAATACATTGAGCATTATTTTAAATTTTTTATATTTTAAATTTTAGGGTTACTAACATTGCAGAGTCTGGGTGTCTAGCTGATGCAACTCTTACACATGACTACGCACCATGTAAACATCATATATATCAGCTTTCACATCGATCTAAAGTGTGTGTTTATTTATAATAATTGTACTGACTTAAGAGTTACAATTTATTAAAATGAAAATATAATTTCATGACTCAACAAACTGGACTCGATTATTCATTTATACAATATCTTAGTTTTACCTGTTCTTACATACGCATTAGTATTCTGGACTTCATTCATACAAAATAGTATATCACAACTTAACAGTGTTCTACATCATGCCATTCGAATAGCTTCATACAAAACTACAAGTCCAATGCCATATAAAAATCATGACTACTTGAGGAATGCAAGAACTACAACTGAGTACACCTATACAAACAATTACTTATTTTTCTTTACCGTACGACACCGAAGAAGATTATCTAATTTAATAGTGCAGCATCTACAAGAATTCGACTTTCATATAATTGAGTCTTTGGTCGGTCAGTTAAATAAATAAATAATTTGCACACAAATTAATTTAAAATATTTATTACACAAAAATAATTATTTTGCAAAAAACTTATTTTATTACAANCGGGAAAGTTCCAGGTCTGGGTGAACAACGGATTCACCGCGTCCCAGGCTCGCTGGAAGAGGACTTTCTTTTCATTGCGCACTGGTGCCTTTTATGCTAACGTTATTTCCTTTTGAGTAGCAGGTTTTCCCTTCTTTGGGTGAACGCGCTCTAGCGTTTTCTTAACGTACTAGACGCACATTCCCCGCAAATTTGAATTTTCGTGTTTCACATAGGAATTTTTTATGTATAAAAAAAATGTGTACCCTTGAATTGTCTATTGGACGGATTTTCTATTACAAGAAAATAAATATAAATGTAAAGCGTATATTATAAATTCTAGGTGATAGAAGTGCCCCCTTGCAATACACTACACATATTTCGACGTTGAAAGATTTTCACAATCAAAAGCGTACACATGTGTGTGCATGTATAGATACGCTAAGCTCAGTGTATGAGTGCGAGGGGTTGCCAATGTTTTCTTAATAGGCTAATTATATTCACTCATATACTATACGTAAAAGTGAATTGGCTTCACTGATAGGGATAAACCTCCTTAAAATTGGAGGCAAGGATATTTTATGACTCAAGATTTCATATGCTGTTCGAGTTTCTTTGTTCTATGAGAAGTCTTGATCTTTTTTTACTAATGTATTTAAGTTCTTCTATTTTTGCAACGTTTTCTATAAATCTGCGATAGTAACCTACTGATTTTGAAAATTGCCGAATATTTTTTTTTATTGTTTGGTCAAGAAAACTCTTCGACTGCTTCTATCTTTTTTGGGTGGGGTTTTAGTTCTTCTCCACTAACTATATGGCCAAGGCCATATATATTTCTTGTTTTAGAGATTCGCATTTTTTGGGTTATAAGACCAAATTGGCTTCTCTTATTTGCTCTAAAAATTGAATAAATATTTCACAATGTCTAACAAATTTTTTGGAGTAAATACGTACATCTTTAAAAAATGAAACTAATAATTCAATGTTTGAAATTAAGGCGGCTATGAAAGCTAAAAGTAATGATGAACTTGTTTTTAACTAAGAAAGGCATCTTTTAGAACAAAAAACCTGTTGGGTTTACAAATACATAATGAATTCTTTCTAGCAGAGATTTTAACTTTCGAAGTTTCAATATCAAGTCCAGTGTACAAACTATTACTCTCGAGAGGGCGCTATATAATTTTTTTTTTTCGTATGATATTTTTTTTGTAGCATTTCTAAGAGCTAATTGTACTCTTGTCATCAAAATTTTAGTATCATCTTTAGTCCATTCTTCTTCTAAATTATCTGATAGTATTAGTACAATCAAAGACAAAGGAGAAGAAGAAGACTGTTGAGCTGATGATAATGATGGTTGAGGTGTTGAATAGTATGCAGCTAGTGCATCTTTCGCTGCTCTCGTTGTACTCGATGTTGGTGGAATAATGCTCTCCTGTGAAGGTGTTGGAAACGATTCTTCTTCCAAATCCTAGTTTTGATCCAGCCACCACGAAGCCGTTTGCGACAATGGTTGGAAATCCTTGAGGCAATCTAGCCAATCAGGTTATGTTACCTGCGTGGACTTTTCTTTTTCTGTAAACGACAAACAATAGTTAGAAAAGACGAAATTTTTAAAATGAAGTAGTAGTGAAAGTTATATATGTTACCATTTTCCGCTGCTGATATCGTGGCTTCAAAATTATTTTCTTCAGCTGTTGCAGTATCTAAAGAGCTTGAGTTTTCTGCTGCTGCTAGAGTATCTTGAGAAAATAGATTTTTGAATGCTGAATGGTTCCTCAACTACCAGCTCTAGTGCTGGTACTTCCTGGGGTGGAACTTGAACTACTACTTCAGCCATAGCGTCAAAATCTCTAGCATAAACTGCTAGAGCCCGTCGCAAGAGTCGATCGTGGTACCTCCTGATGTTAGAAGCTTTTGTCTTCTTAACCATTTGAAAACTGTAATGCAAGAATTATTAAAGTTAAAAATTTGAATCATAGTTAAGCCATGCAACGCACAAAAAAAGAAATTTAAAGAACTCGACATCAATTCTGCGCCGAGCGAAGAAGAAATATATTCAAAGAGACTCTCAACAATATTTCTGTGCTGAGAGTAGAAAAGTAGTAAAAAGATCTCGGAATAATTTTAGCGCCGAGCAAAGAAAAAATATATTTAAAGAGACTTTCAACATCATTTCTGCGCTGAGAGTAAGAAAAAAGATAAAGACTCTCGACATCATTTCTATGTCGAAAGTAAAAACATGCAAACCTCTCGGTATAGTTTGAACAACGAGAGTGAAATTAAATAAATTTACTTAAAATTTTACTTACCTTATAAATGTTGATTACTTATATGTACTTCAACCACTTTTCACTTGTATGCACCTTTGCTCTGAACTTATTATCTTCGAGCTGTTTCGCTAACACTAAATAGTAGACTTACCAGATAACTTACCTAAGATTAACTAAGACCTCTCCCACATTTCCTTGGTACAAAGTAAGGGATGAAATATAGTTTATCCTTTTCTAATATTTTTCACCCAATTAAAATTTTTCTATTTCAAAGTTTGGAAAATAAAAGGACCATGTGAGACTGTAAATATAACTTTCTTTTTCTAATCCATCTTCACACCACCAAAATTCACATCTCTCACATCAAGAAAATATTCAGGAGGGCTGAGTTCTCGCCCTCTTACTCAGGAACGAGTTGTTTGATTGGATATTGCAAATTTTTACCGTCAGAGTGCATATGCATATGAGTCTCATCTCGTGGACATATGATCGGGGTAGTTTTCTGCCTTTTTCCGAATAACTCTTCTAAAGTGAATATAAGAGAGGTCTTGGATTGTAAAAATTCAGTTTGAAAATCATCGTAAGCATGACCAGAACAAGGTCTGTACCGCACTTCTGTGACGTGGACCTGTTACAATTGGAACAGATTGAAGACACTATAAATCATTGGTCATCGGAAGAAAAAGAAGAGATGGTACATCCGACAGCTCGCTCTCCGAGTCCGGCTCCATCACTGCTATTTTCACCACCATCTCCAATAAACTCATGGATATATGAGTTTGAATAGATGCTTGAGGAAGCGCAACTCGTAATGGCTCCCAGCAAGGTATTTCCAACAGAAGCAGAAGCAGCAGCATCAGAAGTTTACCGTGAAGAACAGTGGTATCCATTTGTTGGTGAGTAGATAATATATTTAGACTGAATATTTGTCTTAATATGTAAATTTAATAATAATGTGTTACATTTTTTTAACAGATTTTGAAGGAGATCTATTAACTTTGTCTCCGGGACAATTTTGCCCCGTGTTTGGTGAAGTAGAACCACAAGTAGCAGAAGTAGTCGAAGTCGACTGCTATCCTTGCGTTGCTAGGTTTTTTATTTTCCTTCATTCTTTTCCTACTTTAATAATATTTTAAAAAATTTTATTTTTATTTTTAACAGACCTCGAAGGAGATCTTGAATGTCTGCCTCTGGGACCATCTTGCCCTGCAGTGGCCGTACCGGTCGAGGATGCATCTGCAATGTCACCAATTTTTCGATGTATGAATGAATTGGAGGTACTTACAACAGCAGAATGGCGCACACCACCCACAGAAGTATCTGAGTCAATAGAAGTTACTGACTTAACAACAACATCATCGGCTGTCATACACTCACCGCCAGCAGATGTGTCTGACTCAATACCAATCATTGATTTGGTACAGTCACCGGTAGCACTCAACCGTCCACCGATTCCAGTGATAGAATTATCACCTTCACCTCTTATGATAGATGTGGACGTAGACTCGTCACCCAAAGTGATCTGCGAAGTAACATGGGTAAAAAAAAAGAGAATGACTGAAATGTTCGACCATCCTCAGAAGAAGGCATGTCGTGCACTTGACTTTGATGGATAGTGAAATTTTTAATATTTATTGTAGTATAGTAAGTTTATTAAAAAAATGTATTTTTATACTTTTAATATATGTAATTTTATATTATTTTGGTGTTTATATCCTCTTTTGTACATACATTTTCAATTTTTTAAATATAAATTATAAAAATAATGATAATGTATTGAACCTGATTTTCCTTGTAACTCCTAAACCTTTTTTACCTTAAAATTCCTATTTAGTAATATCTTACACACAATAGTTTAACTATAAACTTATTCAAAAAAAGAGTTAATCTTCAAAAAGAGTACTTTTTTTTTAAGCTCGTCAACAATTTCATTTTCAAAAATTCTTTCAAATTCTCTACCCAGTAATATCGTACACACAATAGTATTAAGCGGTGACGTGTGCTGAATGAGAGTTGAGTTTCTAGCAGAGATTTTAACTTTCGAAGTTTCAATATCAAGTCCAGTGTACAAACTATTACTCTCGAGAGGGCGCTATATATCATATTTGCAGCTTGAGTATACTCTCCACAGGTCGGGGTGCTCTACGGGAAGAGAGAAAGATTTCGCAAACTCAAGCAGCGTATGTATCGGTCCATTAAGTAACAGCAGTAACAGTTTGGGGGTACTCGGTCGGGACACTCGGGCATGGTTGCCGCATGTCGAGGCTGCTCGGGCATGGTTGCCGCATGTCAAAGGCAAAGAGGGGAAGTGAGCTACAACCGCCAGGCGGTTTTAGCTCAGTTGAGCCAGAACCGCCACTGTTCACCTACTTGCAAACCTAATCGTTTTTCGTTGGTGCACTTTCCAAGATCTTGAATTTTACCACAGTCGATACGTTTCATACTTTTCGCTAACGTTTGCAAATTGATTATTCTATTAATTAATTTAAATATTATTCTTCTAAAATATTATTTAGTTTTTCAGTTTGTTCTTTCATTTCCAACCGCCTTTTTTTGCTCTTCCTCTTGTCATAAATTCTATATCTTTTTTTTCTCATATTCACTCTCTTTTCTACTGTAAACTTTCCATTTCCCTCTCTGAACTGCTTATTCATACTTTTCTAATAATTAGTCATCTACCTGGCAAACAGTATCACCTTCCCTAATTACTGTTTAAAATCATCTTACCTCCTAAATTCAGCTGGTGGCAGTCTCTGCTCCACTGTGCATGATATATATATATATACTACGACTTCCCTTTCTTTGAGTATAACCCCGGTTAATTGGTGGTGGTAACAATCGGCTAAGAATATTATCTGTACCGAGGAAACTCTAAGATTAGGAACCAACACACAAACAATGTTAGTGTTTATATGTCGGAGGGCGGGTTCGTTGCCCTGTGTAAAAGAGCGAAAATGCTCAGATTGCCTATTATATACAATATTTAAAAATAATTATTATCAAGTTTCAAAATTTATCT
>NW_019379563.1:1092929-1147933 GCF_000648655.2 Copidosoma floridanum
TTATATACAAATAATTTGTTTAATTTTGCCGAACTTTTTAAAATTTTTTTCAGAAGAATTCGTGAAATCTTCCTTTCTTTTTTGTCCAGATTGCATTGTGTGTCAGGTATAAGTAAAAAATTGTCAGTAAGCTATTTTTCATTTTTTTTGTTGAAAAAAAATTTTTTTTTATTGTATAAATATATCCAAAACTTTTTACAAAAGGTTGGTAAAAATAATTTTCTTATTTTGGAAGTCATTTCATCTGTAAAACTTTTATCAATGTCGTATGTGTAAGCAAGACTTTACAAACTTTTACATAAAACTTAAAAAGTATTTCACACAGTTTCGATTTCTTCTTAAAATATCCGTTTTTCGTTATTCTAACTTATTTAAAAAAAACTTTAAAAAATCCTTAGTCCACTCTTACAGTTTATATTCAACAGACCACTACCATAAAATTATTATCTGATCAAAATAAATTATGGTAAGATAACTCAGTTTCCCAGTTTTGAGGTTAGGAGTAGTTTTTTTTCAAAAACAAATTAAAAAATTTTCCTCGATGAATTTGTTTTAAGTTATTCTAGCTTCATAACAAAACCGTTGCGGTATGATGATTTTTACGACCAGTATAGGCTATTTTGTCCACGAAAATTCAGTTTTGAACCACTGTGTGGCACAATCAATAAAAATTTGACTTTTATTAATATTAATTACAAGAATAATTTTCAAAACTTTTTGACACTCAATTAGAAAAAAAATAGCAAATAAAAAAAAGCAGGAAGAAGTGCATTGAACCCAAGGATATTGGGTTTGAAAGGAAAAGTTGTACCTCAGAGCCAACGACTGTACGACCACAATGGAAGATACTTTAGAATCTTTGGACGTGCATTACAGTAGTTTCAATTCAAAAGTCAGTAATATGTAGGCAAGTAACAAAAACGCATTCTGCCGTACTACTCAGAAGGTAATGGTTATCGGTAGAGATAGGTCAATAAGATATCCAGTTGTCCCCCAGCACTTATGCCACCTCCCTTATGAGGAGCGTAACTAAAATATTAAGAGAAAAAGCTGTGGACGCGAAAACGACCGATCTGACTTTCTATGCAAAAATAGTATATTCTATATTTTCTCACGGAAGTTCCTTCTTTCAGTGCAGTATGGCAAAAAATTTATAACCCAATAATTTCAGCCAAAACTGTTAAACTTAATAACCTCACAAACTAGGGAATTCAACTCCTTAAATCCAATACTTCGTATTTTGTTAATAAATAAGAACATGTGGATCGTTTTACGGAAACCGGCATATTGTACGGGTCGAAATAGACAAACACTTGAAATGGATTTTTGATTGTTCAAATACTTTTTTTTTGATTGCTCGTGACCAATATAAGCTAAAATTTTTTGGGGCCTGCTCGATCTCTATGAGGAAATTTTTTAGCGTTTACTTTCTTATTTGTTGGAAAAAAATAGGAGCGTTACGGGCTTACAAAAAAAGTTTTTTGAAATGAAGGTTACAGCGCACAATTGTTCAAAACAAGATTTTTGTGAACAAAATAGCTTAGAGGTCGTAGAAATCAACATATTGTATCAAATTTTTTTTTTAAATAAAGCCGGAATAATTTAGAACGAAATTAATCGAGGCAGAATTTTGAATTTATTTTTTGAAAAAATTACACCTAACCTGAAAACTGAGTTATCTTACCAATTACGCTAATTTGTTTATGATGGACCCCCAGTATGGCAGACAAAAATTTCAAAAAGTTTTTTATTTAGGTTTTTAATGCCGCTGAATACAAATACGTTATCGATATGTCTAAATTCATTGCAGATCCAATGTGGTGGACAAAAATTTGATTGAAATTACGAAAATTTAAACAAAAGTTTTTAATGTTGTTCAAGAAATTTTATTGAAAATAAATTAGAAAAAAATCAATTAGTTCTACTGATAATATATATTTCAGTAAGATATTAAACATAAATTAACATTTTCTGTGTGAATAACATACAAATATTATTGTTTGCTGGGTGCATAGCACACAGCGCCTCCAGTACAGCGTCGAAAAAGTGAAACCCGGTTGCCAAAATGTGCAGACGACTGACTACAGCCGAGAGGGAAAACTTGTTGGTGAGAACAGTTTCATGGTTACTTGACAAATGTACGTATACACACATTAGTGGCATCGTCTGCAGGCTTCGGCACCCGAGTTACACTAAATTCTCACCATAGGCGCTTAAATCATTTCGCTTATCCTTTCTAACCGCCTGCACCCAGCGAATACCGTTTCTGATATTTATCTGATAAACTTAGTCGGAAAAACTTTGTTTCTACTCATTAAAACCCGACGTACCCTCACCACCACATTTCAAAATGAGTATAATTTAATCAACAATTTTCTTTAACAAATTAGATATATGTACATATGGAAGCTGCATTAGTCGTTTAGCTGTATGATTAATCAAATGCTGTAATTCTTTTAAAGCCCTTGTTTCACTAATACTTAATAAATCGTTCAAAGAATGACATTTTTCTTGCTTCTAATATCATAGAATCATTAGAAAATATACTAGCGCTATTATAACTATGTTTTGACAAATCAACATTGAGCATGAGAACTAAAGCTTCTTATCAATAGTAAATTAAACTGGTACACTAGAATTATACTCAGTTTCAAAATTCGTTACGGATAGGATATTCTTCATGATGTGGGCTAAATGATTATTTCTAGCTGACCTTAGTGTTTCCAAAAAAGCATGATGAATTCTTTTATATACAAATAATTTGTTTAATTTTGCCGAACTTTTTAAAATTTTTTTCAGAAGAATTCGTGAAATCTTCCTTTCTTTTTTGTCCAGATTGCATTGTGTGTCAGGTATAAGTAAAAAATTGTCAGTAAGCTATTTTTCATTTTTTTTGTTGAAAAAAAATTTTTTTTTATTGTATAAATATATCCAAAACTTTTTACAAAAGGTTGGTAAAAATAATTTTCTTATTTTGGAAGTCATTTCATCTGTAAAACTTTTATCAATGTCGTATGTGTAAGCAAGACTTTACAAACTTTTACATAAAACTTAAAAAGTATTTCACACAGTTTCGATTTCTTCTTAAAATATCCGTTTTTCGTTATTCTAACTTATTTAAAAAAAACTTTAAAAAATCCTTAGTCCACTCTTACAGTTTATATTCAACAGACCACTACCATAAAATTATTATCTGATCAAAATAAATTATGGTAAGATAACTCAGTTTCCCAGTTTTGAGGTTAGGAGTAGTTTTTTTTCAAAAACAAATTAAAAAATTTTCCTCGATGAATTTGTTTTAAGTTATTCTAGCTTCATAACAAAACCGTTGCGGTATGATGATTTTTACGACCAGTATAGGCTATTTTGTCCACGAAAATTCAGTTTTGAACCACTGTGTGGCACAATCAATAAAAATTTGACTTTTATTTCACATTTGTAATATCCCAATTGATTGTGTCCAATAACAACGCATGTATAAAAATATTTTTGTCAGTTTCTAGTCGGTTGTTGCACGTGGAAAACCACATTGAACACTATAACGTTCAATTGGTAGTTTTTATCAGATAATTGCCGTCGTCTCTGGGGGGCTATCTTGCAGCCAGAGGGATCTGCGAAGCAAGGCCTGAGGGATGTAATGTAGCCACGGAGCGATGGCGCTTATGTGACGAATCCTACTTTCCTACCGAGGGCACATCAGCCTCTCAAAAACGCCCGAGGTAGAAAAAGTTTGTTTTTCTCATATCTGCTTTTTCACCAGCAGAAAATTAAACATAAATAAATCTGCAATATCAAGTCTCACCATCTGGGTAGAAATACTAAAACTGGAGATTTCCAGTATTTGACATGCAATAATAATAATAATAAAAAGTTTATTTAATATTTTATATTGGGATGCCATATGAAATAGATGAACTCCAGTTTTAGTGTTCTCATCAGGATAGTGAGAAGTAACGTAGTACATTAACTCATGTTTAATATTGTGCTAGTATAAAAATAGGCAAAAAAATTACTAACTTTTATTTTATTTTAAACGTTATTGTGGTTTAGTGGTTTTTTAAGTGCATAAACCAACTAGAAACTGACAAAAAAAATTTTTATGAGTGTTTATTGGACACTGTCAATTGGGATGTACTAATCATTAACAATTATGCAAGTTCCTATCTGAGTCGATAATCCAACATTAAACGAAAATACAATGGGTTACAGAATAGTGTTATGAGCTCGTAGCAAAAAAAAGGAGAGTTACAAAACATAACATAAGCCTTACTAAAAGTATCAATAATAAAATCAGTCGTAAATTATACTGTTGATTCTACGTTGAGCCCATTTGGAATCCATGCTAAATAATAAAATTTAGTATTCATGTGTACGATAAATATCATGGATGTATTAGTGCAGGAATTCATCAATCAGGCTACGTACCACGCTCTTTTTTACTTTTAACTACAGTATGTGTGTTGCAGTTTTGGAGATAGTTTGTGTAAAAGTGATTCTGCTACTTACTTTATCCTACGTGACAATTTGAACCAACGTTTATGGTATTCGTGTGATTTATAACAACGATTGCGATGTAACTTTTGACTTGTTTTCAATGTATGTGATTGTATGGTAATAAAACATGCATATTGATAAGAATAAGTGAATGGTTTGACGTCGAGAAGAAGGGATTTTAAGATAAGAGTTGTAATGGTGTAAAACGTTAAGGAAAGGAGAGAAAAAACTGAAGATAGAAAAAAAGGAAAAAAAAAGAAATGGAAAGGATTTAAAAAGATAGAAGGCAAAAGAAAAGAGGTATCAATTATTCCCACCTAAAAAGCGGATGGCAGAGTTCCACGTGTAATTACTTTGGGAAAGCCATACGGCATTCCATGCGGTTTTACATATGGCTTTAGATAAAGGGTTTAAGATTAGCGATGTAATACCTCTCTCCATTAGCCTTCTATTTTCTCAAATCCTTTCAATTTCTTTTTTTTATTTTCTTGCGATCTTCAGTTTTTTTCTCTTCTTTCTTTAACGTTTTACACCATTACAACTCTTGTTTTCAAAGCCCTTCTTCTCAACGTCAAATCATTCACTAATTCTTATTAATATACATGTTTTATTATCGTACAATCACATATATTGAAAACAAGTCAAAAGTACATCGTACTCGTCATTATAAAGCACATGAATAGCATAAATCTTGGTTTAAATTGTCACTTAGGATAAAGTAAGTAACAAAATCACTTTTCCACAAACTATCTCCAAAACTGCAACCTATATATTGTAGTTAAAACAATTATAGTTGTGTACTTCCGTCTACTGCCACACAGTCATGGTGAGAGAGACGAAGCGCAGCTCCGCAGAGCTAGCTTACACGTCTACCTGACTCACCTGCCGAAAGTGGAATGCACTATAGACTAGTCTCGGTGTAAGATATAGGTGGCCCCATTAACTATATTACCGGCAGTAAATTTTTCGAACTTTTTGTGTTATTTCGGTTTTCTCGCACCAAGTGTCGCATGGGAGTCGAGGACCGAGCAGACAAGTGCCTAGAGCTAGTAAACACTTTGAAAAGAAGAAATAAAAATTATAGATGTATTTTTAGAATTATATTAAAATTTTAATTGATTAATTTAAATATAAATTAATTAAAATGGGTAAAAAATTTTTGTAGAAGACTTAAAGTGACTTAACATTATTTCGTGCATTAAAAAATGACGAAAGTCTCTTTACATCATGAAGCAAGGTTATTTAAGTGGCTTGTGGAGTCATTCTAAACAGAAATAGTTATATTTGGTATAAACATTTGACTGAGAACGATGTTCATGATATAAAGGTCATTAAAGACGTATCTGGAAAAATTATTTTCCAAGTAAAGTAACTTTTTATTTTCTTATTCTACATTAACTTGTATATAATATTTTGTTTATTAAAAACACATTCTTACTGCTCAATTTATAAAATTGTTAATTACCCATGGCAGAACTGGTAAACATAAGAAACCGTAGAGGACTTATGTATATCAATAGCGATTTATTTGATTCACTACAAAATACAGTAAACTATTTTATTCGATACATAAAAAACGAAAAAAATACTGTATATAGAGCACATATTGTAAGCATCATACGAAATTACAATTTCAAGTTTCCTTGTTACGAACAGAGAGGGAAAATGATTGCGGAAATTTTACATTACGTTTTCATGAGATTAAGGCAATGGGCACAAGTAATAAATAATGACATTTCCAAACAAAGCAAAGAATACAAAAAACTTTCAAAATTATTAAAAACTTAGTTTACCAGTTACTTATTACATATTTCATTTCAATTATTTGATTATACCGAATATTATAATATTTAATGTAAATAAATTTTTAAAATTAACGACACACTATTCCTTTAGCTTGTATAAATACATACACGGTCATACCTCAAATGAGGTCCTGACCTAAAAAAACTTTACGTGTGGTCCTCGACTCACATACGCTAACTGCTGAAACATAAATCAAACAGCTCATATATTTCAAAAAAATTATACCTTTATGAGACTACCTGTTCTATGGTAAAGTATAATTGTATAAGAGCAAATGGATTTTATTGGCAAGAAACGTGAGTATAAGGGTATATGACATAAGGCTCATTTGTCAGATGGTGCGACCGTGCCTTAGAGAAAATGGCGTCGTTCACTGTGGAACAGTATACTTGTACATACGAGTCACTTATACATAGAATACGTATAGGCACACAAAATGGAGTTGTATATGTAAGTATACTGTTACGCCTGAACGACGCTATTTTCACTAAGGCACGGTCGCGCCATCTGCTTTGCGATATACCCTCATACAGCCAGTATACAAATCGTAGCTTGTATATTTGATACAGTATATATATGGGGTGCGTTGTGTTACTTCAATTACATTATGATATGCGTGTATGTTATTTTACAGTAAAGTAATGTGTGTTCTTAGACTTAATCGTGAGGAGATTAGGGGTGAGGGGAAAAGAGGAGCCACAGTAGCATTGGCTAAATATTAATTTTAGCAGATAAAAGAATCTGTAGTCAGAACCGAAATTCGCGACTTCCCTCCCCCCTCTTATCACTCGCAAACAAAATGCGATTAACGGCGTGAAAGATTAAATGTATTCGTTTTATATACAGATGTCTATATTCGTTATGAAGTTTGAGATAGTATATGCTGTACTAGACTCTCGATGTCAGCAAGCAGTGCTGATATGGAGAAGGGACCAGGGCCCGAACTTTATTTAGTTCTTTTAACATCTTTTTTCTTTGATTGTCGAGGAGTTTACATTGCCAGAATATATGCTCGGGGGTGTCGTGGCCCTCTCTACACTTACATATATCGTCATCGACAATTTTATATTTACATAGGTGGTATTTCAACGATGTACGGTTACTTCTCAGTCTATTAATTACTGAGATTGTCCTTCACGGTAAGTTAAAGTGCTATACCATGTTTTTTTTTAAATTGATGTAACGATTAATCAAGTAGTATGCGCACAACCCTTATGCACCTGATAGAACCCTTTCCGACTATATCTCTGTACATCGAACGAGCTATATATTCATTGGCTGTACTGCTCTGCGTCGCCTGTTAAACTAACCTTTGCAGAATCGGTGACTTAAATAATTTTTTACTCAAAAACTGTCTATTTTCTGGAGAACCAAACCGGGATCTAAAATCTCATCTGATTTGTGCGGGGTCCTTTCTAACTTACAAATAAATGTCAAACTATACCAGAGCCGCTCAGTCAAAATTTTAGTGGCTTGCACGGGAAAAGAGCGTGCATCTGCCGTTCGAAATCACGTGAGCGCTCACACCACTTTTCTCGCTGTCTACGCACGTTGTTTTGCGTCGCTACCACGCCTGCCGTTTTCGCCAGCAGCACTGCATTGCCTTTAGCTGTGACTAAATCTCTCTGTATCCAAGAGGAATGTTTGTAATTTTAATTAAATAAACTACAACTTTTATTTGTTATTATTTAAAATAATAAATTGTGTGTCATCAATTCTTTTCTGAGATTTTTTTTAGTGATTTATAAAAAAAATTTCAGTTGTATCATCAGAAGTCTGCTCTGTTGGATTGAGATGAGCAAGAGAGCTTGAGCTCAGAAAGACCGAAACCTGTTCAGGTAAGGGGCACGCAATTAATAGCAGCTCATCCTCCGTATAGTGTTGGTTAAGAAACTGAGTAAACTGGGTAAAGGCCGAAACGATATTGTTCTTGATCGGCCGGAATAAAATACACTCAGTTTCACGATTTGCCAAATACAGTTGCATCGACTGGTGTACGTCTGGTAGCTTGAACTTCACAAGCTGTAGAGTCTCACCAACAATGCTTGCCAAGAACTCTGCACTGCCTAAGTGCAGTTTGTCGTGTGTCCACTTAGATTTCTCAAGGATGAGCAGTACAGGATTGATAAGAAGCTTTGTAATATGTTTTATTAGTCTCTGGCAACTTGTCTTCAGTTTGGCATCAACGTGTTTGCGAGAGTCAATGAGATGCTCCCGTATTTGAGGTGCGCCTTCAAGAAGAAACTCCAGCAATGCATTATTTGACAGTCTAAACAATCTCGAGCGCTTCTCTAATAAAGTAAATGCAGCCGTCTTGACTTTTGAAAAGTCCAGGCTGTACTCCTTCACCGTGAAGTCAACCTGGAATGGAGCTATCTGCTCTCTTAAGATAAGCAGGTGTTTAACAAGAAAAAGCTCGGCATCCAAGGGTGTAGCTCTAGCCTGGATGCTGTCATGGGCAACTTCAATGCTTTGGACGCAGCAAACTATGGCTTCTTGACTGAGAGCCTGAAAGACTGGTCGATCCACGCACCTATACAATCGTGATAGGCATGTAAGTGTACGGCGCACTGTTGGGTACCACATGCCATGAAGATCCGCTGGCGAGTTGCTCATCTGCAGGAAATCTCTTTGCTGATGTTTCTGTTGTTGCTGCTGATAATGCGGATATTGGTAGATTGGCTCAATTCTCTGAAAAGGAAAATATTTTATAAAGTTATGCTAGCAGGGCAAAAGTATTAAGTAGCTGTAGAGTTAAAAAAATCACAATTTCAATGCTTTTTATGTAAGATTTGTGAAAGTGGCACCCGCTCAATTGGTTTCAAATCGAGTCTGGCTATACGATTTGATTCGTCCCACTTGCAGATTTCGGAGGTGCATAAGGTTATGTAACTAAACGTCACAACATTTGTAAATAATGAATTGCATTATTAAGTGAGAATATCTAGTAACTTTCATCCAGTGACATTCGAAGTATAGTTTCTTTTCTGATATTCAGGCGCAGTAATAATCATTTTCAAATTAATAAAATGATGTTTTAAGAAAAGACAACAGTGAAATCACATAAAGATAGTTTCCGCTTTAAAAGGAGGTTTCAAATAATATCATATAATGTTGGTGTTAGATTTATTGTTGGCGCTCGTAATGGAATTATCACGCATGCGCTACAGCAAGAAGACGAGACGCTGTAACACTGCACTTCAGCGTCAAATAACTACAGTTTGTTCACTCACGCGCAGTCAGTCAGTCTGTTCGTACACGCACTCTTTGTCTTTGTATAACCTTTATATTTGATCCTACTTTTTCTGTTCGTTTTGCTACTGTACTTAAGATAGTAAAGTTTAAAGATAGTTAAGACGAAAGATAGTGAAAATAAACGTGTTTGTGTTTAAATATAAATTACGAGTGTTGTACATTTATTCACCAAATTTCCTACTCATAAACCCATACTGCTAACATGTTATGGGCCCTTAATTGTAGTGTGGGTGTGGAATTTGTTCGATCGAGGCTTGTTTCTCTCTCTTCCTTCTTCTTTTCGCTCCACGCTTGAGCTCATCGCGCGTTTTCTGTATGTTTTCTTTTTGTTCCTTTTTACGTGTTAACGTAATGGCGGAAACAACCGGGAGCTCTGTGTCGGGTGACGAGCACTGTGAGACGGAAGAGCTTGGCAGTCCTCTTACCACGACTTCCTCCGAAAAGGGCGAGGGTCAGCCCCAGGAGGTGGCAGAGCAGAGTCGGGATGAAGGTGCAGCGGCCGAATCACCTCGAGATGCGAACGATGGCCCAACTTTCGAGGCCTCGGGCCTCGGGCGGAGCAATAAGAAAGGACAGCATTAAGAAGAGAGTGAGCAGCAGTAAGTACTATATATATATATATATATATATATTGCTTTGAAGACTCGATATTCACGTGAAGCGTTGTTGTCTTTAACTCATGCTCGTTTATCGTTCTCCTTAAAAGATTTGTGTCTTGCCTTAAGATGGAACAAGAAAACTTACTTAAGATTGCATGATTAAGGTTTCCTTTATTAGAAAGCTTTTCTTGTTCGGAGATTCGCGGAACTCGAGAGCCAGCACGCGTTTGTTTATGTGAAGGAAGAGCCCGCATCGTGACAAAGGAGACGCGTTTCTCGCTAAGGCTGTATTCCGCAAATGCTGCCAGCAGTTAAGTTACGTAGGTCGTTGTAACGCCGCATGGTTGGGCGGCGCTAGCGTCAACCTGTACTAACTGTCGGTGGGTTCCACATGTCAACAAACTCCGAAATATCGGGTGGCATGGAAGTGAGAACAACAAAAAATATCAAAGTTTGTTGACATCCGGAACTCACTGACAGTTAGTACAGGTTGACGCTAGCGCCGCCCAACCATGCGGCGTTACAATGACCTACGTAACTCAACTGCTGGCAGCATTTGCGGAATACAGCCTAAACTTGCCAGTCGTCGCCAAGGGGGACGCCTCGAGGCGAGGAGGGGAGGTGCGCGCTTCGGTTAAGGCTTGCGTTCGGCCGAACTAAGCGTGCGCGTCCTCTCACGCTACGGCTGGTGGAGGGCGTCGTAAAATAAATGCTGTTGATCGGCCATTTTTTTTCTCTCTCTCTATGCCTGTCATATATGATACTAGCGCCATTTTTCCTCTGATTTACTCACGCTCGATCTCCGTGCCACTTCTACAAGGAAACCACTAGCCTTACGCGCACGCAAACATAAAATAAAGTACTTTTGCCTCGTTAGTCCTCGTTAATTTTAGGTCCAAATGCCATCAATATGATAAATGATGCATATAAAAAGATTGAAGACGATCTAGGAGAACTAGACGAGGTGGTCATAACTCGTAAAAACAACCTGGCCATGTTTTCCACAAATAATGAAACTGTTGCATACATTGGAGGAGATGCACATCACAATCAAGATATGTTAGACCTGTTTGATTTGATAGAAAAATGTGCTGGTCAAATTCGACTCGTTCCTAAACAACAGCGCATCCTAAGGAAAGGCCCTAAAGATAGAAAAATAAATTTGATTGATACCTCATCTAAAGATAAGAATAAAGGTTTGAGAGATAGAAAAATATGTTTGATTGATAACTCATCTAAAGATAAGAATAAAGATTTGAAGGATAGAAAAATAAATTTGATTGATACCTCATCTAAAGATAAGAATAAAGATTTGAGAGATAGAAAAATATATTTGATTGATACCTCATCTAAAGATAAGAATAAAGATTTGAGAGATAGAAAGATAAATTTTACCGATACCTCAATTCACGACAAGTTTAAAGATTTGAAAAGCAAAAATTTAGATTCGCTTAATAGCCAATTTAAAGACTTGCAAAACAGGAAAGATAACTTAAAGAAAGAGCTAGATAGCTTACATATAGAAATGGCGCATGCAAATCATGAACTTAAGAAAGAACTAATGAAAAGAATCGGTCAAAATATCTAATCTAAAAACCTTATAAACTCACGAAATGAAATTTCAGAAGCCGCAAAGAAAGATATCGAGGAAATCAAGAAATTGATGGAACAAGAGAGGTACCAACAGAGCTCCTGGATGTCCATGAGGTTTGAGGCTGCTGCCTCCCAACACAAAGAGGCCTTGAAAAAAGAAAGGGAGGAAAATAGGAGGGCCCAAGAGACGCTCCGAACCGAGTTTGAACAGCTTTTAGCCGCTCAACAAAGGAGGATGGAGACTCTTGAGCGAGAACTGGCCAGGAGTCGACTACAAAAGGTAAATAAATTTACTACATCTACTCCGGGACCTAAATTATGTAAACGATTGATTAACCTAAACTCCGACTCCATTGATAGTTCGCTGATGTTTGAACGCGCTGTGCCTATGATAGTCTAAAGATAGAAGTCGTCAATAACGATAGCCAAGGCTGCTTTAATTATTCCCTCACTAATGGAACCAAACTAGAATTATTCTTAAAACAATTACGGTCAGAACTAAAAAGTAAAAAATTGCTTCACACAATTGATTGAAAATTGGAAGCCACTATAAACATTACTCAAGAAAAAATGGAAGAAGATAAATAACAGGGCCTAAACGTAATACTAGGTAGGTTGTCCCTAGATTACCAAAACAAAGTTTATCACATTACTCATCCATCAATAATGATACAAAAAATTAAAGATATGAAAAGAAGTGACATAAAAATGAGCACATATCAAATATGTAACAAAATACATTCCGTTAAGATTTGACCCCAAAAAGCAAAGTTCTACTAAATTTTGTAAATTTTTTGATGGACTGATAAGAGACTTTGAACTTTAACTTTAGTAAAAGTAACGGTTGCCCCGAAGATGAGAAAAGAAATAGTTTCTATCATGCGATTATCGATGGAGTACCGGGCGTAAAAATAACCGATTTTAATAGGCTGTTTGAAAGCGAGGATGGCTTATCTTTTAAGTACTTAAGACAATATATCCTGACACAGGAAGCAGAAGGGTCACTTCCACGACCAACAACTGGGTGCTGGAGGAAGCCGAGGTGGGGCGAACGCTGGACCGAGTTGAGGTGGGACCGTCGCTGGGGCAAGCCGAGGTGGGGTAGGCTCTCGACCAGCTACCAACGTAACTGCTGGTAACGCGGCCAACGCCAGCACCCTATGCTACGAGTGCAATGATAACGGGCACTATTCGAGGGACTGCCCGAAAAAGGGCAGAAACCTCAGGCGGTGCTACACCTGCCAACGGTTCGTGCAGAACCTGCGAGAGCACATAGGGAGGTGCAGAGGTAATTCTAACAAAAGTAACGATTGGGATTTTAAACGCAACACTGGTGGTGGTGAAAATAAGAATAACAGTAATTTTAAAGATAGCAATAAACGGAAACCTGAAAAAGAGCATACAAATTATAACAACAAGAAAGCCAAGGTCGATAACAAGAAACAAGGCGAAGAAGGTAAAAATAATGTAGAAATACCGAGGTGTAATGCATGCAGTGGTTTGTTTGCTGTTAACCCTGAAACTTTGTTCTCTAGACGCACGGAGGAAACACGAGATAACGGTTGCAATAAAGTTGAGTTCGTAGCAGATTCAGGCACTACTGAACACTTTGCTAATTCCAAACTTTACTAAAAAAATTTTAATGAATGTGAAAAAAGATTGATTAAATGCGCGGACAAAGATTCCTCCGCGGTTTTGAGAGCGGAGGGAGAAGGGTACGTTTCGGGTAAAAATAATCAAAACAAGATAGTCCTTGATAGAGTTGTGTGCGCAAAGGCGCTTGCTGGAAGCTTGCTGTCGCTTCGCCGTTTTGCTGAAAGGGGCATGATTATATACCTAGATAACACAAAGCTAGATATATTTGATCCACGTTCTAATGAGACTATAATTTCTGGTATCTACAAGAGTCCTTACTGGATAGTAGAACTACTGCAAGATGGCCAGAGCACAAGTAACAATGAGAAGTATAAAGAAATTATAGACTATTTAATGGTAGAAAATCTCTCAAAAACAAAGACCGAGAAGGTTCAGCAAGTCAGCACTAATGATAGGAACTGCCCTGGAATCTCAAACAATGAATCGGAAAGAGCTTGTCTACACAGCTCTCATTAAAGTGAGTTTAAGAAAACTGTTGAAGATAGAAAAATCAATAATTGTGATGACCTCATGTTTTGGTGAGATTCTAGAAGCTCAAAGCCCGTTTACAAAGAAGTACAGAACGTTTGACAGAGAACGTAACAGAGCCATGCTCTGGCATGTAAGATTCGGACATGCCTCAGCAGAATATCTTAAGGCGCTGCAAAGCAAGTATCCGGACAGTAAAGATTTGAATAAGGCCGTCTTCGACAGCTTCATTACAACATGCGAGGTGTGCTAAGTTGCTAAAATCAAGAGATTGCCTTTCAGTACTAGAAGAGATAGGGCAACCAAACCATTCGAGATAGTTCATGCTGATACAATAGGACCAATCAGTCCAGCCACTTATCCTAAAGGATATAAATGTATAATCGTCTACACGGATGACTACTTAAGATTGACCATGGCATACCCAGTGAAAACAAAATGTGAAGCAGGACGTTGTTTGGACAATTTTGTGACAAGCGCACGAAACCTGCTGGATTTTGATACAAAGATATGCTATCTTCAAACCAATCAAGGCATGGAGTTTACAGGAGGCCAAACGGTCGAAGTTATCCAGAGGTTGGGAGCAGAACTTTAGTTGGCCTGTCCAGACGAGACACCTCTTAGCACAATGGAGTCTCAGAACGGATTAATCGTACCTTGCAAAACAAGGTGCGAGCCTACATGTACGACTCCGGGCTCAGGGAGAACATGTGGGACTTAGCCCTGGAAGGAGGCAAGCCAAACATCATCGACTCTAGATGGGTTTTGAAGAGAAAAGTAGAAAAAGATGGAAACACGAAGTTTAATGCGAGGTTGGTGATTCATGGTTTCAAAGATAGGAACAAGTATGATCTGCAAGAAACCTACGCCCCGGTGTCTGGGCTAGCTCTTGTAAGATCAGTAATATCAGTAATCAGATAGAAGAGATATAAATGGAGATTCCTGAAAGCCTGCTTGATGGCGACAGTTTCAAGCAAGCTAATGTTTGTAAATTGGAGAAAGCCCTTTATGGACTTAAGATCAGCCCAAAAAGATGGAATGAGCGGTTTCGCGAGACTGCATTTAAATTGGGACTACAGTCACATACGAGCAAGCCTTGTCTCTATACATGGAGAGAAGCAAATAACTTTTTAGTCCTGATCTTGTACGTAGATGATATGATGATAGCCAGCAATTGTGTAAGTTAAATAAATAAAATTAAGACTGGTCTGCAATCTGAGTTTGAGATGTCAGATCTTGGCGAGGTTGACACATTTCTAGGCATCAAAGTAGAAAAAGATAGAAACATAATACAGTTTCACTTACACATATACCATACATAGACAAAGTTCTGGAAAGGTTTGGATTTAACGACTCAAAACCACAAAGAACACCAGTGGTGACAAATCAAGTCCTGAATCGGCAAAGAAAAGACAGAGAAGAATCGGAAGAAACTGGAGAACAGAACAAAACTAAAACTGAAGAAAATGTACCCTACGGAGAAGCAGTTAGAAGCCTTCTGTATCTGGCTAATACAGTCTGACCAGACATCTCGTACTCTGTGAACGTACTAAGCAGACACCAAATCTGCCCAACTGAAGATGACTGGAGAATGGTCAAACGAGTCTTTCGATACCTGCAACACACCAGAACTCTGGGATTAACCTACAGAGGCCGGAAAAATAGACTGGAAGCCTTTTCAGATGCGAGTTTCGCATACTGTAAAGGCTCAATTACGACAGGTGGATACCTTATAAGATTGTATGGCGATACAGTTGCTTGGAAGACGAGAAAAAAGAATTACGTTGCAATCTCAACTTGTGAGGCAGAATACGTGGCGATGTGTGATGCAAGTCAGGAGCTGATAGGATTGGAACACTTAATCAGCTTAATATTGTCATATACTCTGTTGCCTGCGGACCTTTGGTGTGACAACAAAGCCGCCGGAGCAAGTGCTAAGATAGATGGTGGCAAAAGACTGAGACACATGACCGAGATAAAAGCTTACTACGTTAAAGAATGTATATCCAGAGGAAAAATAATGGTTAAATGGATTCCATCCAAGGAACAACCAGCAGATATTTCTACAAAACCCCTGCCGTTTGAACTGCATGAAAGACTAACGAAAGAAATTCTGATTGTTAATCATCGTAAATTACATGATAGTTAAACTTGAACTTGAGATAGTAAAATTAATGAATTGATAATAGATAGATACTGATAATAGGCCGATTGATGTATTTTTCTGCATATGTTTACGCTCGTCGCAATCAACCACAATGAGTGATCCAGAAGCCCACGTGCTCCACGTCTTCAGCTGATTAATTATTTATTCATACTCAGTGTTAATATTCAAATATGTCTTTTCTTTTCATTTTATTAAATTCAGATACGAACGGAAGGGAGTGTTAGATTTATTGTTGGCGCTCGTAACTGCACGGAGGATTGTTGTTACCAGAAAAACAGGTACTATATGTTAGTACAAGTATTTTCGATACTCTGTACAAGAAAAATGTGTACTGGTACAGGTATATTTGGTACGGTAGTATACTTTAAAGTACCTTAGTGAGTATAGATAAACCTTATACTTAGTACGTCAAAATCCGATACGTGGTACGGGTTTTTCCTGTACCAGTACAGAAAGTTAGTCGGCCAGTGGGAGCATATAGAATGTCAGTATATATATACGTAGCTGTAAAAGTTCAAGAGGTTAGGATTTCAGTATATCCACCACAACACAATATAAAGTTCAATACATTGATACGAATCTAACAAGATGTAATGATAAGTGCAGTAGGCACTTGTAGTCACTTTCCTGTTGCGTATAATAATTGGTTTTCACTCGCAAAGAACAATTTACATATTGAGCCAAAATAACAATGACAATCCCATACATGTATGCAAGTATTCACATATATATATACATACATATCTCCACTGTATATTATAAGCGCACGTACTATGCGCGGTAGACGGTACAGTAGAAAGCCATGTGCAGTATACAAATTTAATAGACTATCCATGGTACAGAAAAATCCCGTACCAAAGCTATTGAAAAACTTGTACTAGTATAGTTATAAAACCGACTAGTCACAGGTTTTTCGGTGATCCAGATAAGTATGTCAAAATGTGAGACTGGTTGCAGAAATCTCAAGACCTGTACGTTATTTTTCTATGCTCATCACTTTTGGTGTAGCTTATTCTGGTAACAACAATCTTCCGTGTGAATTATCACGCATGCGCAACAGCAAGAAGACGAGACGCTGTGACGCTGCACTTCAGCGTCAAATAACTAAAGATAGTAAAGTTTAAAGATTACTTAAGACTAAAGATAGTGACAATAAACGTGTCTGTGTTTAATTATAAATTACGAGTGTTATACATTTATTCGCCAAATTTCCTACTCATAAACCCATACTGCTAACAGTTGGTAACTTGTACCTAGAGGCTACTGCTTAATGCTCCTGCAAGCCATTTAATTTAAAGAAACATTCAGATATAATACCAACATGATTTTTTTTAAATAACGAAATAGTAGCCTAGTTTACATAAAAACTGTGATGCATAATATAATAGCATAAATATTTCGGAAACAAATTATCAAACCTATATAAACTTAAGAAAACTTCTCGAATAGCCGATAAGAATAGTCCAAAATCTTGTATAAACATAAATTATAAAATTATAAGTAATATGGTATCTAAATGCGTTCTTAATCTTACTATGCAATTATACCCGGTATTATTTTATTACAAATATGGTGCCCATTTTATTGTAATGAAAAAATAGCATGTATTTTAATTTAATCACCTGCGACTCTAAAGCTTTGTTCGGAAATGATACATTGGTTAAGTATTTGGTTGAGACACTCGCAGTATGTTAATTCGAAAACCGCTAAATTCGAAATAATTTTAAGAATCTTATATTTATAATTAGACAAACACTATAACCTTATCCGACTGTCAGTAAGGTAGATTGAGAATTATCATAGCAATTTTTTTATAGTAATCTTTTGATTTTTACAAAATTGACACGATACTTCCGTAATAATCAATCACGTAAAATATCACGAGATTTTTCGAAAAAATAAATTTAAAACACATTTTGTTTGTTAAACTTAAAAAAAAAACAAAATTTCTTTTATCAGTCAAACTGTAATACTATTTTTTAAATCCTGATAACAATACATAGAGTTTTTTGCGTCTCTACAACTTAGATAATACATAACATTATTGAAATTGGGTTTTATAAAATAATTTGAAATTAAACAAATTTACTTATTTTAAGTTACATGATGATATATAGTTTGAATAATAAAAGAAAATAAAATAGATAGTACAGGAACGAAAACGATAAAAATAATTTGTTGTATCCCATTTGATCAAAATAACTAATACATAATTCTAGTACCAAGTAAAAATTACAGTTAAAAATGAGATATACTTAGTACAATAAATGGCTTATATTTTTTTGATTGCAAAAAATACTACAATTTTTTAAATCATTTTAATGTCTATATTTAATATTTTGACAATACACCAATAAAATCTTAATTTTTGTATTCTACAAAAAAATTCATTTTTTTCCAAAATCACTAGATTTTCTACGTCACTTTTTTCGTAATCATTTGGTCCATAATGTCATGTAATAAGTCGCGTGAATTATGTTATCACTTGAATTATCACGAGATTTTCCACGTTATTTTTCAAGTGATATTTTTAAACTAAGAAACATCCATTATTTTGAAATATAATGATTATTTAACCAGTACAACTGATTTGTTTATGCTTTCCTTTGTTCAGTAATCATAAAACACGAGATTAAGTTGGAACTTAAAGCAGAAGTTTTCATTTAAAGTTTCACTTGTTCCTCGGCAAGCGAGTTTTTGTTCAACTATTGTAACCATACATTGTTATTTGCCTTTAAAATAATTTTGACACTTGTAAGTTATAAAAATGCCATTATTTTTTTCTGCTGTAACTGCCTGAACTTGGACGATGAGAGCATTGTTGAAGATTCCTGCTCCTGCCATCAACTTCTACAAATGTTGTGACAGTTTCGAGTTTTCATAAGGTCTATCTAAATCATATACTTGGAAAAAATTTTATCCAAGACTAAGTAATATATTGGAGGTTTGATTCCAGTTAATGTGGTGACATAATAAGCTCTAATAACAGACAAGTAACAGGACGAGCAAATCCTACAAGTGATTCAGGTGCTTGTATTAAAGAGGCTTTACTTAATGGAATCAATCCCAGACTAGGTTTACCAGAAAATATTGTATTTCGTGCTACTGCAACAGGATTGCATCCTAGATTCAAACGAATCAACTTCCACTCTTCGTTGGCAGTATCAGCTGCGATAAAACACATAAGCAGTGAAATTGATTCAGAGCACTAAAAAAAAAAAAAAAAACGATCACCCGAACTCAGATCTATTCGTGCTCCATGGCAAGAATGATACTTTGATCTGGGTTAGACACGAAAAGCTTTTATTCAAAAGAACTGTTTCGCAGAAAATACCAAGCATCGGTAGTGTGCCTTATGAGCTTAAGCAATATGTTAATCAACCTTTTCTGGACCGAAAATCTAATCCTTTTGAATTTTGGCTTAAAAGTCAAACATTTACGAAGTGGTAACATAAGCTCTGATGTCTGTAATGGTGTACCATCTCGAGTTTCATCCGATACAGCTGTAGTTCTCTAAAGTTAAGTGTGTGTGTTATAAGACGAAAGAGTGATTACATAAAAATACTTATTAAAATCGCAAATTTTTTTATTCCGTACTCAGAATTTAGTGGCTATTTGAGTATCGCATGCTGTATCAAAATGGAAATGCTCTAGAATGGCAAAAAATATGTATTTCTTGTTGAGAAGGTACTTTCGTCTTCTAAAAATGGTAAGACCATTAGTCTTTGTTCGAAATCGGATTCAGTGGGCTGTATAATTTTTGTAATAAAGCCCGATTTAGAGAAGGAAAATGAAATTAACTGGATACTTTGCGTACATATAATAATACAATCTTTATGATCACTTTTTTCACTCAATCAATATACTTAGTATGCATCTTAAAGATAACTTTACAACAAACGTTTAAAAATAAGATCTTATTCTACTGAGAATATTAATTCCATACAATTCTACTGAGAATATTAATTCCATACAATATAAATTAATGTTGTAGCGTCACTACACTGAGAGAAACCTAGCGCGTGATTCGCCCTTAAGGTGGCGCGGTTGAGCTGCCACTTGTTTGGAACGCACGGGACACCAGACTAGCGCGTCAGCTGCACCACTAGACTGGCTTGAGCGTTGAGCTGTTAGGCTAGCGCAAGTACTCCATCATACAGTATACCATACGTTAAGCATGAGAATAAAATCGTATCTGTATTTATCCGTCGATCAAAATGCGATAAGTTTAAACGCATTATGACTCAGAAAGCCACTTTGTTTTATTTTCCATTTTGAAAAACTTGTTCATTTTAATCAAAAATTGGAATTAAAATATTTTTTACAAATACTACCACTTTTATCATGAAAAAACAAACATTCCAGCATACGGTGACTAATAACAAAAATAAAATTTTTTCCTTATTATTGTAGCCAGTATACTGTTTAAACAAACTTCACTATATCTTAAATCCCCTGTCAACCCGGCAATACATACTAAACGATTTATAAATATAGTTAATATAGGTGAAGGTTGTTAATTTTTTTAAATTAAACTTATTTCCGTTATTTCATTTAAATAATGGCAAGACAAGAATATCACTTATATTATATTAATATAAATGTACTGTCTAATAAAAATAAGGTTATGTGAGTTAAAAAAAAGGTCATTTACCATGACACCACTTCATAAAGTCATCGGAATATGCTGTATATCTTTGAAAGAAGTGGTCCATCCTTCATTTAACGTCCATCCGCAATAAATACTGAAGCATTATACGTTACATGAAATGGTTATAAAAAGAGTAAGTATTTATATACGGGTTGCTGTACCATATACCAAGTGCTATACCGTATGTTGGACTGGCTGACGGACTATAGACACATTTGGTAGCTGCACTATGTAAAGTACGTAATGACGATCCACACTGGACGCTCAGTTGGCCCAAGTGGTGCAGCTGATGCGCCCCTGATATAGTCAAGGGCTGCTTGATTAATTCGCGCAACGGCTGTACTTGTGGAGCAGCAGACGCGCGAGTTCTTTCTCAGTGTATTTTTAGGACGTGTAGTATTAAAGTACTGAATAACGTAAACGATCGCTGCAGTAGTACTCGAGACTACCTGCAGTTACAAGCGTACGAGGCAGACTGCCGACGGCAGCAGCACGACCGTAGTCGCATAAGTACGTGGAGCTCAGCGATTGGTTCGCCTACAATCTTAAAGTCCCTAGTAATTGGCCAACTCGACAGAGTCTTCTATCAAAGAAGTATCAGGCTACGCTAACGCCAAAGTATACAAGCACTACGAGCTGTCATATACGCTATACAAAAGAGAGAAAACGTAAAACCGCGTAATCTTAAATTAATAGTTTAATTTACAACTGTCTTAAATTTGACTGACAATAAGGAATACACATATAATCATATAGTAAAAACATGCATCAAGGCACGTAACAATCCGTGCAGTGGTGTTTACTTTGAAAACTCTGTTGTAACACTTAGACCCTTTCAAGGCGGCAATTTTGACAAATTTGTCGATTCTAATGACGAAGAATGTGATTTCTGGATTTTTAGCAATTATTTCAAGAAAAACAATAATTAATACCTGTTAAGTTTATATATTGATCCTGGCGTCGCTAAAGTGGGTGATATCTGTCACACATTACCAGCATATCAAAGTTTAGAGGAAAATAATGAAAACACGATTATTGAATTAGTTAATCCAAAAGAAAAAGATATTACTAATGAAAAAGATCTAACCAAAAACAGACAAATTCCACAGGTTTTAAGTGATGTAATAGAAAATAAGAAAGATGAGAAAAATAGAGCTATGCAGATTACTGACAGTATTCAACAAACTAATGAAAATACAGCATAATAAAGTTCAAAATGTGAATGACAGTAAGTGTAAAAATACTGGTACTAGTCATACTCCATTGCAAAATCCTAATTTGTCTATTAATATATATAAAAAAAGATGATATTTACAAAAGTAATCGCATTCTGGGTGAAGGTAGCTTTGGTATTGTTCGTAAAGGAAAGTGTTGCGGGACTGAAGTTGCTGTTAAGACAATGCGAGTGGCATTTCATGAAAAAGACGTACTACAGAGAGGTGATTGCTATGAACAAAGTGCACCATGACACTATATTTAATATTATGGCAGTAGCTATAGACACAACACATTGTTATTTTGTAATGAATCTATTCCCCAGTTTTGAACTCCAACGTATGATATTTTCCGAAAAGACCAAAAACTATTTAACTTAAATAATGAAACTAAAAGGTTTATTACCGAACAGATTTGCAAGGCTATATCATACTTGCATAGTCATGTTGTAGAGTTGTCCATAAAGACATAAAACCTGGGAATATATTAGTAAATAGTTATCTTCAGGTAAAGTTCTGCGATCTTGGTTTAAGCCGTACTGTTGAGATGCCTCCAGCTCTCTGTACTATACAGTGGGAAGAACAGATTAAGATACACCTATGTGTATGGCACATGAACTATGATGACTGAAAAAATCTGCATCCGGACACTCAGATATATGGTCTTTAGCATGTCTCACTACGGAGTTATTTTCTGGGAATCAAATGTGGCCTAATAATTATTGTGGAAGATCTTCAAAAACTATACAATTTACAAAGACAGCTAGAGTTATCAGGTTTGGATGACAGTTCGAAACGAACGTTAGTAAAGTATTTTAATTATGTTCCTAAAAATAGGGCAAGCTGCTCAGCTTTATTCGATTATTTTACATTAAAAGAGATGCCTACATCCAATTTGATAGTGACTAGTCGTTTTTTCTGTGACTTATTAGGTCATAAGTTGTAAGGAAACGTTAACAATGAATCAGTATTCGAAGTAAAAGAAAAAACTGTTAGCCATAAAGGTTGAAAAATAGTTATGTTAAAAAAGTAAGTGCGATGTATGAAACTTTTTTAATAATCAAATATTTTAACTAAGGTAACATATATTGATGTTGCTTCTTCAAAATCAGTGGGCTGTTTACAGTTTGGTATTTTCATTAATACCTCAGTTACAAACAATGGATCAACTATGTGAGGAGTTTCTATAAACGTTTCCA
Organism: Copidosoma floridanum; assembly: GCF_000648655.2. The sequence goes on from NW_019379563.1 coordinate 1,116,032, forward strand.
AAAGCTCATGCGTCACATCATTATCAACTTCTAATTTGCAATTTTTAACATTGTATTTCAGAGGCAAGTTATACAAAACATACAGTACAACTGGAAAATTATGTTAAACATTATGTTTTCTTAGTCAATGTTCATTCCACAGAGTTTGAGTTAAGACCAATTCTTCCGTAATTATGGCACCAAATGAAAACTGCTAACACTTTTTATGAATGTCACTGCCATTGAACATATTTTCATTGACCATATTTTTGAAAATATAAATAAAGAAATCTACAGGGCGTTTTCTTAACTGACCCCAGTAGGATTCAAAGCAATGGTTATGAACAATTCTTTTCTTTATACGACTTTTTTCACCAGCAAACTTCTCAGTAACATTAGTACGTAGACAAACTTGCAATGTTTAAAATAGAGTGTTTCAAGTACTCTTATCAGATCTAATTATTGCTGGCACACATTTATGTTTTAGAACTAATTTCAGGAAATGATGAGAAGTAACTTTTGGATTGTTGTTTGTTGATGCCACTTCCAACCTCAGCAAATATCTACAAAAGCCATCAATACAAGTATGTATAGCGAATCCAAATGGCTTGAGGTCGTTGCAGCCATCCAGATGCCAGGTGGAATTTGGTCCTGGACATACATACTCTCGTCTACAAAGTCAGTTTACAGCTCGATTTTCTAAGCCCTCAGGATTCAATGATTGCATAAGTATTAAACTGTATCTCGCTTCACAATTAACCCATATTTTTTCGTAGTTTGTGCCGTTAAGATCTATAACCAAGATTATCACCTGCACAAGTTAGTTGCTCAATTATGTTGATAGTAATGACTCGAGTGTTAATGCCATCAAGTATTTATTAAAATAACTAACATTCGACGTTTTTACCCGTACAATTATAAAGATAACAAGACCCTCATCAGGTACGAATATTCTATGAACACAAGAAAAACGCAAACCACAATGTAACAATATTTCGAGAACAAAAAATTATACTTAAAATTTGTAACACTAACAATCGTCACACAGGTGACTGTGTGTAGCACGCAAGATAGTAAGGCAGCGAATATAACACTTTGATATTTTGCAAGTCCTTACATGGGCGCAACTCATACATGCATGCTATGTCTATGTACACGTCGGTTAACATATGAGTAAAGGTAGTAACAGTACCGCAGCACACCTTTAAATTTAAAACTTAAAATATGAGATTGCACAGTGACAATCCAAACATCTTAAACGATTTCATTGATTAAGTCTTTATAACAAATTTTTTAATTATTTGTATCTAGCATTCTATTCATGTTGTTAGGGTTAGCACGGATGGGTAACGTTTCACAGAAAAGTCGTTTGGATCAGGTTTGGATCATATTACTTTCCGTATCTAATATTTTTACACAATCGAAATTAAATAAGTGGTTGGTTGTTCTAGTGTGATCTGCTAATACTGATCTTTCTTTCAGATATTTATAATCACTTTTATGCTCGCTTATTCGAGTTTTCAGGTTTCTGGAAGTTTGTCCTGTGTAACAAATCCTACAATTATTACGTTTAATTTAGTATACAATGTTGCATTTGTCATTATTCACTACTCCATTCTTATCTAGTTTAACAAAGGCAGAGTATTTGACTATACATTAATAACTATCATGAAATTATTTTTATACGCAATTCTCTGAACAAGATGATCAAATCTTTTGAAGTACAGCAAAACGATCAAATTATTATTTATAGTTACTTGATTTAAGGCATGTTTATTGTTAATTTTATGTAGTCTTTCATTAGTGTATTCATTAATAAAATTAGATGGATAGTTGTTATCTAATTAAAATTTCTTTGTGATTTCTAAATTTTTATAGTGAAATGTATTGTGAGAGGGTTTAATACTGTAACCTATTAAGGTGTACATTAAAGCTATTTTTTAACAGACGGAGTAGTGTGAATTGAAATTTAAATACCTCCCAGAATGAGTAGGTTTTCTTTACCAGTTATCATGGAATTATTATCTTGGATAATGAATCTCAAATAAAGAAAACTAATTTGTTTGTTATTTGATTTTTCAACAGTAAATTTTAAACTTTCGTAATAACTATTGAAAATTTTCACCGTTTCGTCAGTCGAATTTATAGGTACGCACATTAGTATATCGTCGACGTATCGCACAAGTTTGTTGGCCCGTCACAACAAACCCCCATCACTAACGTAGAAGCTTTCCATGATGAGCAAAGACGAGGCATGTGGGGCGAGGGACATACCCCCACCACGGTTAGGTTACCCTTCTAACTTTATGCGTGAGAGAGGGCTCTCCCGCTTTTTAGTGACAAGAGAGGTTGACATTTCTCTCTCTCTCTCTCTCTCCCTCTCTCTCTCTCTCTCTCTCTCTCTCTCTCTCTCTCTCGATTGGTTTGGGTGTTCTTTTTGTAATAATAAGTGTCTCTAATAGAAAGTCCAAAATATTTTTTAATATTTTTTTTCATGACATCAAAGTAAATTATGATTTATTAAGATGTGGTGTGAGTTTAAGATAAGTAACAACAAAAGTATGTACGTTTATTAATTTATTTTAGAATTCAAAGCTTCTAAAAGTGCAATCGTATGAAATGACGCAATATTGTTTATAAAATCTAATACATAATAATCTTTTGTTAAATATCCGCATTTCGTCGTATCTATAGACACGACTTTTTCATACGCACTTTCTTAATCTAAATCAATTATATAACTTACAATTTTCTTTACAATATCAGGTGTATGATAATCGATTTGCACTTCATACGTTTTACAATCTTTTTCTAAAATATAATCTACAAATTTCTGCACAACAGTAGGCATCAAATTCGACAAATCACTCAATACACGTAAGTTACAATCAGTACATTTGACAATAAATTCGCTTAAATGATCAAAGGTCATCTATTTTAGAACTAAACTACGACGATATTGCTTTGCGACACTACCACTCACACCTTGTTTTCATCCTTCTTCAAGCTCAATAGCCTTATCGTTATAACTCACAGTAAACTTCAGGGACCAGTTAGCGCCATAAATTTTGATGTCCTGCAAGTTGCTGTCGTCCGTGGTAAAATACTTTTCAATGTCTGTAAACGCCAATTTGGATTCGTTTTAATTCGAAATATTGAAAGGAATCCCTTTATAATCTGTGCCTAAAAGACGAACTACAGATTCCCAAACGTTGTGAAGTAATTTCTTATATTCCAAACCAACTACGACTTTTTTGCCAAATGATTTATTCAACCCATAAAGCTTGCAAAAAATCAGCGGAGGTGACTATTGATACTGCTTTGCGCTTGAGAGATCGACTGCTACCGACACCCCAACCCTCTTTTTCTGGAACTCCATTTTTCTGTTTAATTGTATTGACGATGTGACGAGCAGGCAGAGACTAACAATTAATCCGACTTTTTTATACTAGTTGTAGCTCAAAAGAGACAGTGTGAAAAACGTTTAGAGGTGGTAAGTCACGTTTCATCATGAGAAATTGCGTTGACAGCACATTCAGGATAACATTAATTAAAACAAGTAGAATTGTGTATCGCGCGCGGATAAAAAAACGCTGCGTATGAAATTTTTTACAGACTATAATTATATATTCATATAGTTATATATACATTCAGAGGTAGGATCGCAAAACGCTGACATAGTTTATTTTTGGAATTCATAATAATGTAACATTAGTATCCGTCACTAGATGTTCAAGAATGCGCAAACTACAAGTATATTCATGGATAAACTTATATCAAAGACATTTTACTGCAACTTTTTTGTAAACGTTTTACCAGACAACCGCTGCTACCCGACACCGAGCTTCTCAAATTTTTTTTGTTACATCTCAATGACATGAAATGTCTGGCAATTTCGTCATTCTTTTTCGATTCAGCGGAAAAATTGTCGAGAAATTTTTGAAAACCTAAACCGTTGCTCATGTAAAACAAAAACATCAAACAAAACTGACCACATACGTTTGAAGATATGCTTTGTAACTGTTTTACATTCCAACGCAGTTTCTTACAATTTTTACGAAATCGATCAATGTGCTGCGGTACATAAGGTTGGATATCATAGCTATCAAAATATAAATCATTGGAACGTGCATCAACGTATATCGCAACCCAGTGCATACCTAGTTTTGTGTGATTATCAGTGTGAATGACGAGTGCTGTCAGTTTCGTCCACACCCGTGGGATCTGATCGACTAGGAACACACCGGTGATATGCGTTGTTATTTGCGACAGGATCTGCAGTATCTGTAGGCTATCCATTACGTTCACAGAGCCAAGATTTCAGTTTATGAGCGTTATTTAAGGAACACCAATATTTTTGATGATTTGATTTTAATGCGTGATGCATACAATACACTACGGATGATAAATCTTTTAAAGGTGGACCGTCAATATCGTATTCCAAATTCATTACTTAACAAAGAGCTATTTTATGTAAATCGTACCACTTTGCACAACCTCTGACGTAAATTTTTCTTGCATTTCTTCCAATATCATTCAAAATTTTAAAAATTGCTTTTAAAGGTACTTCACCTTCAAAGGAATCAAGTTCATGATGATGTCGAGACAACCAAATATTTTGTCGTTGCGCCTCCTTACTCAATTTTTGCAAACGACAAGGAGATATCACTACCCAATGTGCGGAAAAGTCATTGTTAAAATCAATGATAGCAACTTCTTTCGGCACCATTACGTCTTTTTTCACCTTGAAATACTTAATATCGACTACGAGCTCGATTGCGATTTATGGATGATTGAGCGTACCAGCAGCAACTAACCCAAGAGACGATTGGCGTGTCCGAGTAGTGAGTGTAAGTATGATGTATGTAGTTAGTGGCGCCATCTAACCGCTAAAGTCAACCATGACAGCGTTGGCCACGATGGTCGAAAGTTTGCTGCCGACCGCAACCTTCAGAGCGCTTCTTTATCAGCGCCACCGCCGGCCAAGCTGTAAACTATCGCTGATGTATACATATAATGTATATATCTACCAGCGCCTATCACCCGATGACTCGGGACCCCGGGCGCTTACTGGACACATTAAAAGATAATAACATGTTAACTTAAAACACAAGCTCCTCTATCACTTAATAACCCAAGGCGCTTACTGGCCACATTAAAAAATAATAAAATATTACCTCATAACACAAGTGCCTAACACCCAATGACCCAGGGCGCTCCTGGCCACTAAAATAATTAATAAAATCTTAAATTATACAAGCGCCTATGACCCAATAACCCGGGGCGTTGACTGGCCGCACTATTAAATAGTAAAATTCTAAATAATAACACTAGCACTTATCACCCAATAACCCGGGGCGTTGACTGGCGGCACTATTAAATAATAAATCATTAACTAATAACACGGAGTGTCTATTACCAAAGATCCTTGTCAAATTTTATAATGAATTGAAATATTAAATTGATTACATCGCAACCCTATAAAATAGTACCTTTTGGACGCTACATTTCCATATATCAGTACAAAGAAAAAGTGTTTTAAGGGATGTATCATAAAATTGTTTCAGTGTTGTTAAGGCCTATTAATTAATGACTAATAAATTTCAAAATCTTTTTAAGATTTCTTAATCGTTATTATACGTTGCATCATAAGTGGTTGCGTTTCTAATCATTAATATTATCAATAAATAATGGACTATTCCCTTATCTTTCTATATGATAAACTAATGAAAGCTTTCGTGTTTGTTAATAGTTTATTATTTGTTTTGTTTAAATACATACTCGTCTTGAATTTTTTTTTTTTAATTTTAAATAGAGCCCCCGGATATCAGGTGGTAGGCGCTTGTGTTATACATTAACGTTTTTCAATCAACAGAGTGGCCAGTAAGCGCCCCGGGTCATTAGGTAATAGGCGCTTGTATTATTAACGAACATTTTATTAATTTATAGAGTGGCCAATAAGCGCCCCAGGTCATCGGGTGATAGGCTGTTTTACCTCCACTCAAGAGAGTGGCAGCAATGCCAGAAGATGCAACAGCAAGGGACAGTTTTCAAGCCGATCTTGCATGGGCCAACATAAGATTAATTAGGAATGTTTTTCCAGTGCCTCTAGGAGCATCCAGGAAAAAGACTTTTCCACTACTATTTAAGACACTATCAATTATACGATCAAAAGCTTGTCGTTGGTCTGGAACCAACTTAGGAAGATTTTGCTCAACGTAGTTATATAAATAGTTATGATCATAACCATGTCTGATGGAATGTTCCAAAGGATCATTAGTACAGAGTTCATCTCGAACCGGTGAGTTTAGCCCAAATGCAGTCAAATTTTTTTCTGAAAGAGAGATGATCTTGTCTTCTACTTCAATTAAACCTCTGTTGAACACTTCTTCAGAAAATTCAACTTNTAATTAACATTTTAATAATTTATAGAGTGGCCAGTAAGCGCCCCGGGTCATTTGATGATAGGCACTTGTGTTGTGAGTTAACATATTATCATTTTATAATGTGGACAGTAAGCGCCCCAGGTCACCGGGTGATAGGCACTTGTGTTATAAGGTAACATTTTATCATTTTGTAATGTGGCCAGTAAGCGCCTTGGGTTATTGAGTGATAGGAGCTTGTGTTATAAGTTAATATTTTATTATTTTTTAATGTCTCCAGTAAGCGCCCCGGATCTCTTGGTGATAGGCCCTTGGGTTATTAATTAAGATTTTCTTAATTGATAGAGTGGCCAGTAAGCGTCCCGGGTCATTGGGTAATAGGCACTTGTGTTATGAGTTAACATATTGTTACGGTGTTTGTTGAACGTGCCGTTCTGCTCCCAATTGTTTCCATGATTTCTTGAGGTTTAGTGCATAAGCACACGATCAGTAAGAGCGAATTTAGGAGTGAGAATAAAAACTCCAAAGTCAGGTGTTAGTTTGAGCAACGTTTAGTTGGTCTTAACGCCAACCTCATCAGGCTCAGTCTACATCGTTAAGACGATCGTTAACATATTATTATTTTACAATGTGGCCAGTAAGCACCCCGGGTCATTGGATGATAGACACTTGTGTTATGAGTTAACATATTATTATTTTATAATGTGATCAGTAAGCGCCTTGGGTTATTAAGTGATAGGAGCTTGTATTATAAGTTAACATTTTATTATTTTTTAATGCGTCCTGTAAGCGCCACGGATCACTTGGTGATAGGCCCTTGGGTTATTAATTAACATTTTATTAATCTATATAGTGGCCAGTAAGCGTCCCGGGTCATTGGGTAATAGGCACTTGTGTTATGAGTTAACATATTATTATTTTTTAATGTGTCCAGTGAGCGCCCCGGGTCAATTGGTGATAGGCCCTTAGGTTAATAATTAACATTTTATGAATCTATGGAGTGGCCAGTAAGCACCCGGGGTCCCGAGTCATCGGGTGATAGGCGCTGGTAGATATATACATCATATGTATATATCAGCGATAGTTCACAGCTTGGCCGGCGGTAGCGCTGATAAAGAAGAGCTCTGAAGGTTGCGGTCGGCAGCAAATTTTTGACCATCGCGGCCAACGCTGGACCATGATTTGACGTGACGCATCGATTTCGAGAATATTCTCGTACTCGGCATACACTATACAATCAACAGTCGAAGTTAGAGCGTCGGCAAATCGAACGTCCAATCTAACACTGTCGTGTTTAATTAGGTTCCAATGAAAATATTCGTTGGCCGAAAAATCCAGTGTTAAATCGAAAGCAAAGAGACAGTAACCGTTGGGATAAGATTCACGATCACTGTGGTTTCCTTCATTGAGAAAGTGAACGCCCGTGCCCGAATACACGGTATGATAAGCATCTACGTATAAATTATTTATTTAAAAGTCTGGCTAGTAATGGTTTGGAAGGAACTTAAACACCGTCAATGTACAAACAAAGAAAATTTATATTGAAATGATGAAAATCAAACGGATTTATAGTACGATCGCCATTGTAAGCTTGATTTTCAACGAAACCGACGATTATTTGCTTAGGTAACAGGCCCAAAATAATATTACCTGAAGTTTCGCCATGAATACCACTCTGCATCGTCACAGCTTTTACTTCGACACGCGTGAACGGAAATTTTACTGTACTCTTTAATAGAGCTTTGGTATGGGCTAATAAAAAAGATGGGCTTATTTTAAAGCGTCTCACTAAAAGATTTGCTTCATTGATGCCAACGGAAACTAAATTTGAAGTTTCTATAGGACAAAATGCATCGCGAGATCTTACTAATCGCATTCTCACCTTGACGCCATTGATGAGTAGCTTTTCCTGATTGCATACATCGCAATGAAGATGACTAATCAGATCAATCGATTTCTTTGCTGGTAGTAGTGTACGTCGCTTGGGCGTTTTCTTAGTTTTTTTCTTTTTTACTCTTACGCCAACCACGCCTCCACTGCACAGTTCTACGAAGCAATTGCAACTAAAATGGTTCGTCGAGTGGTTCAGCTTTATATCCCGAACCTTCCATAAGCTTGTCCAATTCTTCTTCGGCTTTTCTCTTCAGCGTATTACCAGATTATATCACACGAGTGTAAAATGTCTCTTTGAAAGGTATATTTCTAGCAGTGACGTCAGACATAATGTTCATACCTGCATGAACAGCCTCTTTGTCAATAGCTTTGACACCTCGTTTAATAAGTGGTAAAACTCGTTGAAATACTCCAGCAAGAAACGATCCGATATCTCCGTGTCCTCATTGATAGGGGGCCCCGAAGTAAATGCGCCCAATACCTCCTCCACTGTTTCCAAGAATTGTGGTCAGACTTACACCACCACCACGACCACTATGTGCGATAGAGTAGTCCTCGTAAGGATCCATAATTTTCCATCGATTCGTTTAAAGTAAAGCGTTACCATCAGCGTTCCAAAGTCGAATAGTATGGGGGTACCAATCGGGTTATTATATCGATTTTAATGTTGTGAAATAAATTAAACAATAATGGTATACATACAGGCGGTGAGAAAATTTTATTTTGACACAACCGTACGCGTAACCTTAAAGGTCCAACGACACCACCCGCAACAAACGCGATTAAACGTCTCCTACAATGTATGGTTTACAGATGTCGTTGTAAATCATGAGCATCGACGGTAAAGCATTGGCGAGATTTGCTGGATGAACGGATCGAATTTCATTATTTTCCAATAGAAGACTTGTTGCACTTTCAAAGCTCAAGATCTTACGTAATTTTTCGGACAATAGTAAGCGATACATGTATTCACTGCACACTGTTCCGGAACAGACTAACTAAGCCACTACGTAACGGCCTCTTTCCAAACGGAAAACTACGTGATCGTGTGTGGTATGGAAACTATAGATTTTTTGTATCATTTCTTCGATATTTGCGTATAGACCGGGGCGGATGTAATAATCTACATGAATCACAGGACGTTCCCTGTGTTCATTATTGTGTGGCCGTGGTATACATTTTACGGTAATTTTTCTTTCGTTATCTTTTATCGCATGTTAAAACGTCAACAGTAATTAAATCTCTGTTATACTAACACTCCATCGACCTTGCAAACTAATTAGCTAAGGTAATCTTGTGACGTAACGCGTAGTAGTATTATCAGGGTTGTACTGCATGCTACTGTTGCTAGGCAACGCAATATATAATTCATCCTTTATTTAATTTCTTTTAAATGATTGTCCTTGAGGCAGGAATTGAATTTTTCCAGGATACCCCCTCCAGCTGACGAAATATTCTTTAGAACGTCCTTTACGTCGACTTTTCAATATCTTGTCAACCTCAAAAGAGCTCTTGTTCAAATCCTTTCGCACTCTGCTTAACTCTTCCTCGTAAAAGAAACCGTCAATGTCTTCGTCAGCCAAATCTCTGAAAAAATACACTGGAGGTTGTCGCATGCAAGAGATACGTACAATTCTAAGCAACTCCAAAAGTCCAACCGCTTTCGTAACCTTTGGCAAAGACACTTCTCATCTTACTGATACGAAATAAATCTCAAACGTTGTACTTTAGATTTTTATGAATACGATTGTCATATCGTTGCTTTATGTTTTTTTGTGATTGCGCAACTTTGTGCAAAGTCACGTCAGCTGGCGCCATCTTTGTCAACGAATGCTTCGTGCGATTGTAGGCCTCTATTGTACCTGAGAGAATGTTAACGAAGCGTTGATTTTTTGTGTGTGTAAAGTATCGTCACGTTCTTTCTTTCATAGTTCTTATCAAACGTTCAGCTATTGCAGCCTTTGTCTGTGGGCTACGTGCTACTCTGTATTCAATTTCATTTTCTTGTAAAACGGATTGCATTTCACGACCTAAAAATTAATTATCTGTATCCGTTTGGAGACACATTGGTGTAGGATCGTCACTTCTTGATAAAATATGTTGAAATGCGACGTTTTTCGATGTTTTATCTTTGATAGGTACCGCCCGAGCTTATTTGCTGACGACATCGATTACAACGAGAACATAAGCGTAGCCATCATTGTAAGTTTTTAAGATTCTTAATTCCATTAAATCAGCTTTCCACACATCGTCAAAGTGACGCACGTTATAGCTTCTTCTAAGAAAGCAGTTTTTTATGGGTCTATGTAAATTATAGGTATCTTGACTCTTTAGCTAACTAATAACGTTCGATCGCAACAATTTATTTTTCACAGTTGGTCGCGCCGCTTCATAGTTGAGTTTTTACAAAGTCTTATACATTTTTTTTTTTCTTTTTTTTTCAAACTTAAATCCAATAGCTCTCTTAATGCGCAAAAAAAATTTTCAAATATAGTATTGCTACACATGTAGTATAGTCAATAAAGCGACTATTCGATCATCCGGCAGTGTTTCTCCGAGAAGCACACGCGAAAAAGCAAATTTAGACAACGCCACTATTAGACATTGACCCTTTTTCTCCATAGCGTTGGCAAGATCGTGCTGATGACATGCTTCGTCCAAGGGATTTATACTCACATCACCGTGCTCAATGCGCTTCAATAGCTTCGTTCCAGGACCGCAAAATTTGTATCCAAGTACATGCATCTTAAACGGTAGTAACTCGATTGAAGCGTCGAAAGCACTATTTTTTTTCTCCTCCTTGAGTTTTACTTCTCTTTCTTCGCCTTGATTACTTTTCCGCTCAGTCAACACCATGTTTATAGTTGATTCGACGGAAACACAACTTTCTTAAATTTTTTTTAATTTTTCAGTGACGTCGTTGATTCAGTATCACTTTCATCAAGAAAAGTTCCACTATACGACGGAGATCTCAGACTTTTACTTAGCAATTTTAATTTATCGTCGTCGTTGTCGTCGTCGATCAGTAATTTTAATATTTCAGCGTTTCCGATTCACTCTTGCGGAATGTTTGACATACGAAGTGCCACTGCAAACTGATCACGACCAGATCGACAATGTTTGACTGTGGTGCGCAAACGCGACCTATCATGACGGCACATCCATTGCTCCACTCAAAGTTACCAGTAGCGAGCAATCATCGTATTATAACTGCAGCTTTTGGACGAAACTTTTTCGGTACGCTTTCGATAACCTTGGTATCCTGTTTTTCCGCCTCTTTACGCTTCTCTTCGTCCTCATGGACGTCGTCGTCAAAAGAATTGTTATTTTTTGATATCTTGATGTTCTCCGTAATCGTGTCAGCATGTCGTTTTCTTTCGCAGTCCAATTCCTTAAGGTGCAAATATCGTTGTAAAATTTTTTGGTATTTCTTCCATTTTTCTTGCTCGGTATATGGTACATTCAAGATGTCGTTTATTTCTGCATCGAGCCGACTCATCGATGTACCCGCCGTTTGCAGAGACTTCAGACGATCGTTGAAAAATGCGCTTCGCAATCGATCCGCGCTTTCTTGAGACAGAAGAATCATTTTTTTTGCGTGCTCCATGTTTTTAACAGCATCGACAACACCGTTCCGAGGAGCGGATCCAACAAAGCAGGTAAGAAACTTCTTCCCTGTTGTATGATGATTTTTTTTTTTTCACGACGAATAAATTTTTGCATTCGCAAGCTTTCTGAGGACGCTGGTGTGTCTACGTAAACGTTTTTTGTGTGCCGCAGTTAGCGAAACGTTTTCTTCGAGAATGTACAATGCACACTCGCAAATGTACTTGATAAGCGTCTTATCGGCTGCGCAACAGCGCCCTCTGTTGTTCAGTGACGAAATGATAAAGAGCTCTTGAAATGGCGAAGTGTTTTTGACCAAAAGAAGAACGTGACTTTGGCGCCATTACAACGATACGATTGGAGCTTGGTTCACCGAGTCGCTTCTTTTTATCTGTTTTTTAGCCACGTATACGTACAGATACGTGGCTAAAAAACAGATACTCGTCATCAGGAAAATACAAGTTCGAAATCAACAATTGTCTGGTGTATTTTACTTGAGATCCAAGAAAATGTAACCAAATGGCCTCGAAGTAGCGTCTCAATATGCTTCTTGTAAGAACCGAGGATTTTTAGGACACACTTATCTTGAAAGATGTATTTGTGCGCGATCTCGTAAATTTCTAAATATGACAGTGTATTGTGAGTTTAGCGATACATCGCATTAACTCTTACCTTGATGAAATATATTTTGCGTGATAAAGATTACGCTTAAATTGTTATGATGAGTACCTTTAGTAAATAAGTCAACGATTCCGTTGCTACCGGATGATTCGCGCATTATGTCGTCAATAATGACCAGTTTTGATCTACGGTCGCTCGCCCAATCGCTATTTTGTGATAATCCATCGTGAATCTCAATATTACTCCCGAGATCGCGGTAACCAGACTGACACTCACCGTAGAAAAAAATGATCCGCTCGAATCGAGTATCACTCATACGGTCAATGTGTCGTAAAAACCATCTGAAAAATACGGTCTTGCCGCAACCTGTGGGTCCACTCAGTGTACACGTCCATGGGTGTTACCATCACGTATCCATACTGCCCAACTAAACTCTGTAAAAAAGCTGACTGACCGCGGCGGGGGTCTCCGCAGACCGCTAGCAAAACCACAAGCGCATTTAAAAGGATAGCGCAAAGGCGGCTCATGCGGCTAATCAGCTAGTTTCGTCGAATTCGACCGCCAATCGAGCTTTTTTTGCCGCCACCGCTGCCACCCTCGCCAACGCCGCCATCGCTCATGGATGGCTCGCGCGACTAATCAGCTTGTAACGTCACGGCGGTTGGAAGACCTATTGCGCATGATCAAGATTACCTTATTAGAAAGTTTCCTCCTTACTCGTGGCAGTTTCGAGGTCGAAGTCACACGAGTAACTGACATTAAGGTAATTATTTTTTTCAAGGTTTAAAATTCGTGGTAAAGAATGTGCTGATGTCATAATTTTTGGAAACATGTATCAAGTTTTATTAAACATTCGTCGCAACGGTTTTAAGAATGCGCTGACACGAGTACAAAGTGATAAAATACATTTTTCACTACGTAAGGATAATTTTTTTTCATGGTTTAAGGTTTGTGGTAAAAAATGTGCTGATGTCTTTTTTTGGAATATGTATCGTATTTCATTAAACATCCGACGCAATACCGACACGAGTCTTAGGTAATCAATTAAATTTATAACTAATATAAGTAAGTAACGCGTTGGTTTTGGAAAGGATCTATTTTTGCAACTATCTTTCATGACTTTGTATTCATTTTTTTTCGGATTCAGAAAACTATTTTGGGAAACGTATTTTATATTTTTTATTCCATATGATTTTTCTATAAGCGGTTTTCGACAATTATCATCATCATCGTTTCTCGAGCTAGTCGATGTAGCGTTTGATTTGCTATGTTTCGAACCTATCTTGTCATTTACTTGTTGATGCATCGGCTGTCAATAGGGAAATGATCAAACCAACAGATTCGTCGTACCTCAACCGAGTGAGTCTTTTCCTCTACTCTCATGTATTATATCCCTTCTCCTGCTACATCACGTTTGTAACCATACGGATAACCCATGGTCGTGCTATCATAATTTTTTTTACTATAGACTGATTGACATGTTTTTATTTCCGGTTGAGTAACAACATCGTGAAAAATTGTGCGACAAATAGGAAAATTCGACAATGTTACCTCGTAAAATTAATCATAACAAGCTCATGAATCGTATAAAAATTTATATTTTGACTACTGCAGTAATTTAATTTGATAGCTTTCACTTTGCAAACATAATCTTTACTACCGTTGGGTTTTTGAATCTTATATGCGTAAAACTTTGAGCCGCCAGATAAAAACGAAGAAATGTATGTGATAACTCCTTGATCGGCCAATTCGTCAGTGAGACTGCCTAGCGTCGTGCCAATGGGTCAATCATCCAGTCCTCTCGGGAAACACAAAAAATGGAACCTGTGTTGTAGTACAAAGCACGTACTCCTAGAAAATGTAGATACTCGAAAAGCTTTAAGCGTGCTTGTGCTGTTACGAAAGCGGCAACCACAACGTTACTTGACGGTAATGACGTCAAGGCCTCAGACTTATAATCCCAGTAAACGTACAATGTATTATCGCTGACGAATAAAACACCATTTACGAACAGAAACATCGATTTCTGCACTCGTAGGTAATTCCATTAATCTTTCTGGGACCGTCACCACCTCAGTCTTTGTCGAATTTTCACGTTGACCAAATTTACCCGACAAATAATTGAGTATTTGTGCGAGGGATCGTAGGCCAGCATTAAGGTTTATTTCATATTTTTCGAGATTTATTCTTTCAGTTCTACGAATTTCGTCAATATAGGACTCCAATTGCTCATTAGATATACAGGTAGGTTCGTAGGCCGAAGCTAGTGTTTTTTGTTTAAAAAATTCGGTTAAATAATGTGCAAATAATTCTCCTTTTTCCGTTTCTTGATTGTACTGTGTTACCTGATATTGGTATATTTCATTAACATTTTTAACGATATAACCTACACAAACAGTCACCTTGACTTCCTTGGATACCCACGTACCTCTTAAAATTCGGTCTCTTTCATCGTCGTGGATACAGTGCTCTTGAAGTATATTCTCGCAACACGTACGGCAAAAATGAGAAATAAGCTTACCGTGCATTTTCGCCGGTAATACAGGATGATACAAATTAATAGGTGGTGGCACATCACACATAATTAAACCGTTCACTTGGAAAATATCGTTACTTTCACCTGCTCACACTCCGCTCGTTAGAGTATAACGTTGGGTGACCAACGGAAAATATACTTTGTTTGCAAATATATGGATACAAAGAGCATACGTCAACGTATTTAATTTTATCTTCAACCCGACAATCATACATTTTTACAGTGTTTCACGTTTTATCACCGAATAATGCAGGTTAAATTTCGTTGATCACGCAAGTTTTCTCATATCTATTATCCATTGTATCTCCAGCCGTCAAAATGGTATCTCGGTTTATTCAGTAACACTGTGGGCAGCCGTGCCAAAAGCAACCTTGGAATCGTAATACGATTCCGCGATGATCCTGCACACCATTTAAAGGAGTACAGAATCCATCGACGAGGATACCTTCTGGTAAGCAGATTGTTGGACATTATGTAACTTTTTTGTGGTATTATACCAATTTGACTTTTTTCAGAAATTTTTTTCTATACACACGCATACTGGTGAAAGCGATCATTGTGCATGCCCCAAAAGGGTCCACCTCGAACTTTTCAAAAGTTTTTTGAAAAGCTAAGCAAGCTAGTCTTAAAACTTTTACGTCTTTTTTACAGTATTTTATAATTTTGTTTTTAAAGTCAAATATATAATTATTTTCTACTTGTTCATTGTACCATTGTAAAAACTGATCTCGATGTTTCGTATGCATGCTATCGGGTGAATATACATCGAGCGGCGGTAGAGGACCTATGTTCGATTGATTTTCGGGTTTGTTAAAAATATGTGGAAAAATATCTTTTTCAATTTCCGACAGACTGTACGACTTGGGTAAGCCGCTTAAAGGCATATGAGAGTAATTAAGGCTATCGATAAATTTTATTTTCATAAATTCCATCAATATTATTTTTAATCCGTTCATGATAACGGATGGTACTACGCGTTCGCTGTGTTCTTTCACTATATAATGAAAAATAAATTGAGCATCGAATTCCTGTGCATTGTGAGCTATGCATATGACCTTGTCAAAATATTTTTGGTGATCCGAAGCAAGATCTACCAACTGTTTGATTAGATTAGTTTGAAAAATATATTGTAGAATGCCGCAATGATCGCAGCTTGTCGAAATATTTTGTACATGGCTAAAAGGATTACAAACTTGTCGAACGACACACAGATTTACTTAGTAAATTTTTTTTTTCCTTATCACCCACGATGGGTGTCGACTGTTGTATTTTAAAATCGTGGAATAATATAAAAAAATTAGGTTTTTTGCTGTTCAACTTTAACGGTTGAATGTAACGTTGATGATTTACGGATAAATACTCTTTACAATTGCAACAAAAAGATAGTTTCTTGTTTGATATTCGCACAGTTTTGCAACATAATGGGCTAACTTTTATTTTTTCGCAAACGGTAAAAGATTTATTATACGAACCTTTTTTAAAATGATTTTCAAAACACACCAAGTTGAAAAATAATCTGTGTCACGAATCACACTTTTTTGATGGACCCCTCACATCGCAAAGATGAGATTGCATACACTTTCAGTATTTGAGCACCTGTGATTCTCGATACGCCAATAACTCTTATTGCATAGTATCTGCAACTACCGCTTGTACCGATCAAATTCAGTATAGGCTCGTAATGTTCAGTGTTTCCATAGCACATTAATCATAACGTATAAATGATTTGTCCTTGAGTCTCTAAAACTAAACGAGTACCATCGTACAAGGGCCTATGACCATGCCCGAAACTTCGAAACGAATAAACAACAATTACTGTCTTGTGAGTAGAAAAAAATTTTTAAAACTTGTAAACTTTTGCGAGGCCAAACTCTGTATCAGGCACACAAATTTTTGTCAATCACAAAAGCTCTTCGACAGCTCTCTTTTGAGTAGGTCCGTAATCGCATCTTATAAGGTTCCAATAATTATGTAGCATACGTGTGCGTATTTGTCCTCGGACGACGTAAGCGTAAGCTGCTGTTAGAGCTTGTGGTAAACCAAGATTATCATTGTTATTAATAGTTAATATTGATTTTTTCCGTACGTTGTTCTCAGTCAAGGCTACACGTCCTCTTCTACTGATACCACTTATAATGGCACAATTAATTGATAAACTGTCATCGATTTTAAAGTCACTGGAGCTCTGCACGGCACTTAACAAAACATCCTATAAATCTTCAAGAATAAAATGTCGAGAAGGTTCAAAAGATAATCACAATGGGCCGTGATGAAACATTTGGGAAGTTATAGTAACACCTATAAAGTCTTCAGGATTACTTTTTTCGACTGAATGATCATGTAAATTATTCATATAATATTCAAGCCATGCGTACATATTAACATTTGGGGGTGGTCTCGCCAATCTCCCTTGAATTTTTCGTCCTTCATAATTGAATCGACGATAACATCTAGTTGTTATGTTTTTGATGATAAAACGTGGACGAACGGCAACGGTAAATGTTAAAAAACATTTTGAAAATTTGAAAATAACTAGAGAAAAAAATGTATCTCATAATATTTACCATCATCATCCTCGCTACTGTCGCTGCTACTACTTCTGCTACTGCTGCTACTGCTACTACTGTGTTTTACATCATCACAATCTTCTTTTCCGCTGGCTTCTTCCGTATCTGAATGTTTTTCATCATCGCCACTAATATCTTTGTATATCGGTCGATTTAAACCGCTAGTCGATGGTTGTGGATTTTCCTCTGCAAGTAAAAATGTAAAAATTTTACTTGATAAATAAATATAGTAATACAGTCTGCTTATCACGCATAGTGGTCGGTGTACATTCTATGGTTGTATCAGCAATAAAAAGTAATTCATCCCCAAGTGTATCATCATGCATTTGCTTTATCACCAGGTATAACAAAATTCTTAATGAATGATAGTAAACAAAAACAATATTTTTCAAGGTATACTTACGGTAACAACGCACGATATTTTTTGTTAACGGATGATTACGATCGACAAATTTTTGAACAGTTTTTACAACAGTTTCGTGAACGACTGTATTATTAAAAAGGCCGCGTTTAAATATATCACTCACGGTTTTTATTCAACAATGTACAACAACAAAATACAATGTTTTGAGTAATATACTGATCGGTAATGATTGAAAATTACTACTTCAGGAGCTACCATACGTAGTATGGATGTGTGGTTCACAAACGAGTGCAACGCGTAGCAAACATCTAAGCACGCTTATCAAATGAGCTTTCGTAATAGGTTCCATTATTAGCGTTGAAACGATACTGAAGGCTGGATGTCTTCCTTGTGCTATTAATGTAATATTTTTGCAAGAAATTGTGATTGGTCGATCTTTCCCCCCGTGAGTCGGAAGATGTCTTATTTTATTAATCATCAAAGTATAAAAGAATCGTTCCTTTACATTAAGGAATGTACTGACTCTTGTGTATAATAAATCAAACACTTCATTTTTAAAATTATAAAATGAACGTTGTCCTATATCAGATAATAATTAGCCGTCTTCTTATTTTTTAGGAATGTGCTGATTATTTTTTTACAGAGTATCCATTACCTTAATTTCTCAAGAATTTGAGAAAAACAGTTATAAAACAATCGTTACCTTATACTACATAGTGGGTATTTGGTGTCTAACTTTCAGGAATGTGCTGACTTTTGTTCATAGAGTGTCGATGTGTTATGCCGACACGTGGATGGCTAAAACGATTTGATCGCGCGATCTACCTCTGATCTCATTTCTATAACGTACTATATTGCTATGTAAGATTATTTTCATACCTATCGTTTTCATCATCGTAACTAAAAGTCGATCGTAACACTTTCAAGAATGTGCTGACTTAAGGTAATTCAATAATTTAACTGAATGTCCGTATTTGAGTCTTTATACACCGCTCGTGAGATCACGATTGTTTTGGGCAAGCTAAGTAGTATACAGAGAAGCGGATCATATGCTTAATCAGTTTGTTTCGGCGATCCACGCGCAACTCACGTGAGCCACTAGCGCAACGGCGTGGTGGCGAGTTATACGACTAATCAGTACACCTTAGCACTTCGTGCATTGATTAAAAACTCGCAAGTGGCTTTGGAGATTCAGCGATAAGATAATCCGTTCGAAAATTAAAGTTGTTCAGCCGTTGCAGCGAAAAACTGAGGACCAGCCATGACTCTGCTATCTGTGTCAGTCGAGAGGTAGCGCTCTAGCTCCTTGAGTTGATTAAGTGGTTATAAGGAAAGTGTGGGTGAAGTGTTAGAAAGTTACTGATTGGCTCCACCATTTTTGGAGACTAATTGGAAAAATTACAATCCCAGCAGCGATGTGTAAATCTGTGTTTTCCTCTCTACCACTTCCATCAATCTGTAGTCCCCGAAAATAGCGTCTTCGGTCACACTTTCTTTATACACACTGTACAATCATCTTACAGTAGCGCCACTCACGTGTGTGTTTCTCGCTCTCTTTTTTAGTATGTCAAATATAGTTACTCCCTACACCCTCCCCACTCGTCATACCATCTCACGTACAATACCATGCAATACTTTTGGTCCCGTCAAAGCAACATACTTCGTATGTAATAGGATACCTTACATATTATTACACTACGTTGCTCTCCATGTCTCAAAGATTTCGTACGTCTCTCTCTCTCTCTCTCTCATTTTTCGCAACACTTAGATTTCGCATGTTCTCCCCTCCGCTCGACAAGGTTTTTCATACTTCCCCTACCCACCTCACAAATGCTTACATGCAATACGTTGGCTTCGTCAAAGCAGACCCTTACCCGAGTAGTGGGGGTTTGTTTTGACGGGCCAAAGTGTTGCAACAACTACTTGCACATGTAAAGGAACATTAAATGTTAGTTTTTGAAGGCTCTTCCAAAAGACTCATGGCTAAGTCACACAAAACAGGACTTTCAGGACTACCCATTGGTGAGCCGAAAGTTTGTTTAAAAATTTTTCATTAAATTGAAAAAAAGTGAAATTTAGGTAGAAAATTCGTGGATTGAGTTAGTCAAGCGTTATTTACCGTATTATGACAGTCTTATAGGTTATGGCTGTACGCTTTTGTAACGGAAAAAATATTAATCAACAAACTGATTTTTATTTTGTGCCGTCACCCTATAATTTAAAAGGACTAAAATAAAGTACAAATTTCGAAGATTTGTACAGTATTTTTCATAAAAATAGTTGGATTTGTTACGTATGTCTTTAAAGCTATTAATGATGTACCTTATTACAGCCCATTTTAAAAAACACATTTTAAACTCAATTATCTTAAAAATCAGAACCGATACGTTACCTTTAAAAAAATTTCAATAACATGAAAAAATTCAATGTTTAGCATATTTCAAATTCGAAAAAAGTTTAATTTGTTAGTGGCAACGGATTTTCTACCTTAAGTTCAATTCTTATGCCATCGCGAAACTCATTACAAGACAACTTAATTTTATTACGTAAATATTTTCAGTTGTTCCTTATGGACTTTAAAACTAATTCCTCACTCGTATTCGTAAAGAAACTAACTACATCTAAGCTTATTAAGGTGGGACTGGGTGGTATAATTAACGAATCAATATTTTTTTTTAAATGAAAACTATTTTTAATAAATGAATTGGTTTTAGGAATATTATTATTCAGAAATTTGGTTAAAAATTTTGATAAATTATATGTTGGAGAATTGACAGCGGAAACTACAGTGCCCAACGGGTGTCCTTCTTCATGTATCTTAACCAAGCCATAACATCATGCTAGGTTCGTTTTGCCCACGTCCGAAGGTTTTAAATTAGATTTACAATCGTCGAAAATTCCCAAATCATGCCAACGTTTTACAAATTTTTTAATATTGTTAATCAGTTTATTCAGCGAATTTTTTTCTATTTGTATGTAAAATTTATCGTTATTTAGTTGGTTTCCAACATTATCAATCTATTTTGATTTGTCGATGATGAATGTGGTATTGCTTTTGTCTGCAATGAATTTCTATGTTGTTTGAGAAATTCATTAGTTAATGCGATCTTGTTTGTCATTTTCAAGTCATCAAATTTTTTTTTGTATGTAGATTTATACATTTTTTCAATAGGTTTTCAACATGCTATTTTGAAAAATTTTATCAGCGTTGGAACGAAAAAAATATAGTCCTGCTTCTGGTAGTTTGAAAAACTCAAACTTTGATTTGGTGTCAATGTTACTTGTAAAATTAAACAGTTCGCCGAGTTCCAAGATATCGACGACTGGTTCTGGAATACTTACACTAGTAAGATTATTTCGTGTTTAAGTTGTTATGTACGGCGGAAGTAGGCAACGATATTACACTTTAGGTGCATTGACCTGTCAGCTGATTACTCCGCTGGATATTTGTACCTGATGAGGGCTTTGTTATCTTTACAACTGTATAGGCCGAAACGTCGAATGTTATTTATTTCAATAAATACTTGATAGCATTACCACTCAAGTCATTGTTTTAAACATTTATCATCAGCTATCACTTAAATCTGATAACAATTCCTCAATTATGGCAAAAAAAATTTTTTCAGTATCACTTTCATAGATATTTTTTCTTCATAAGGGGGCTCCTTCACGAAAGTCCCCAAACAGAGATATATTATTTCTTGTAAATAAAAGTCTGCTGAATTTAATGGTGGTCTAAATTATATTTCAAATGGGTCAAAATTTTGAGAAATCTGAGCTCAAAGTTGTAACTATTAGCACGTGTTCCTATGGGGCAGCGTTAAAAACAATTTTTTTTCGTTCATAATAAACCTAAATTATATGTACCAGCAGATTGAATATATACGTTTTGTAGATGAAGTCTTCCTCTGTAATATACTGTATTAAAAATTGTGGATAAAGGACCATTTTAGCGAGATATTTGTGATGGAAATAAATAAATAGTGTCCAGGAGGTCAGGAGGTCACGTGGGTAGCAGACGTACTTGTTCACCTAATCGCGCGAGTTTTCAAAAGTTCAGATTCGTATAGCTTGAAGTTTGTATGTATCTAGTATTATTTTTATCGAATAAAGAGTATGGAATTAAATGAATATAAACTTTTTGTATATTTTAACGCTTCTAAATATTTTTATATATTATTTTAATAATCCTGGAGAATATATATTTGCAATGACTATCTAGTTTTTGGCACTTTTTGTATAGGTACTTGTACGTTACATAGATACTTTTTTATCACATATCTTCCTTATTTCTTCTGTGATAGTATGTATTATGGTCTTTGAAGATATTACACGTATTTCATATTTCATCCAAGAATTAACTTTACAAACATACCTGGTATAACCTCTTGAGTGCCTTTTTTTTCTCATATTTTGTTACATACTTTTTTTTCATGAACTTGCCTTTCCTCCATCCTCTTGAGACTCTATGTGCGTGGTATTCTTTTTTTTTAGGTGGATTAGAAGGACCGTTATCCATTATTTATCAATTAAATGATGTTCATGACATACAGATACTAAACACTATAGAGGTAGAGTAATAGCAGAAAGGCATGCAAACACGACATATATATACCATATACCTATATATTACATCGCTATACTACACCAACACAGGTGGTGTACCCTCGTATGCACTAGACTGGTCAAAACAATAATTAATTTTTCGTACAAAGTTAAACTATGGACATAAATATCATTTTTCCCACTTCATATGTTATTAAAAATATCATAATGATTTTCAGACACATTTGTTTATTGAAAAACAAAACTTTAATTTTTGTTTGTGTTTGACCTCAGCAGTAGTCGTAGGAGCCCCCTTAAATACAGTGATGAAGTTACCTTCTGCACACTTTTCAATGAAATATTAACCCCAAGGTGAATTTTAAGAACCAAAACGATTTCGTCATCAGTTAAATTTTTGTGAAAGTACTCTTCTACTAAATCTCTTATATTATTGTTCTTAGTAACATTTATGTCATTATTTTGTTTAATTGTAATTTATATATCTTTTTAGGATTTTTTAACGAATGAGTAGATAAATCAAACAATACATATTTGAAGATATATAATTTTTTTTTTAATGAGACATAGAACAAGTGCAAACGGCACATGAAGTAAAGTTGGCTACACGAGCGCCACTGACTGATGTGGCCCCTACAGGCTTCCGTACAATACAGAACAAAAGAAACATATGACCCGAAGGCAAACCTATAGATTCAGGTGCCGGTGTGTTTTTAGCGACAGTCTCACGAAGTGGTTAATTATTTATAAAGATGTAACCGGAAAATTGAACTGTACCACGTGGAAAGAAAAAAATTCCCAAAAATGCAATAAAATTAAAAGAAAAAACTATGCTTTGTGTGTCCTTTCCAGCTAAAGGGGAGGCTGTTAATGTATTCATGAAGTCAGGATGATCTTGACCAGTAATAAGCGTTTTATGGCCCACGAGATACAATTCAATTTTATGCATTTTTAGTAATTATTATTGCAATTAAAAAGGCATGAAAAAATTCTGGAAAAAAATTATAAAAAGAATTAGGGGTTTAAATACAAAAAATAATTTATTTAAATTATACGAAAAATAGTAATTCTTCTGGGATTAAAATATGTACATTCAAAATAATTTCATACATTTGTCATTTTTGTTTGTGCAAATTGTCAGTTCTAAATGATAGTTTAGCAAAAAACAGGTGTGGGTCTCAGGACCCACGACAAATGTAAAACATTAAAGAATATGTTATTGAACTCGCTAGTATTTGATTGTCCATGACGAAAATAGTAGTTTTCGTCAGATAAATGTCATTGTCTCCAGAGCTATTTTGCGGCTCGAGGGACCTGCGAATCAGGGCCCGAGGGACGTAAGGCAGCCACGGAGCAATGTCGCGTATGTGGCAAATCCTATTTTTTCTACCAAGCGCAAACCAGCCTCTCAAAAACGCGTGTGGTAGGATAAGTATTTATTTTTTTGAATCTAAATCATCTTCATTTTATATTTTTACATTAAAAAGACAGTTTATTTATGAAATTATATTTTTATCAGTGAATATTATAGATTAGGAAAAAGCAAATTATGTTTATATTATTTTTGTTCATTAACATCTAAACAACGAGAACAGGAAAGAACAATAATACACGGCGAGGAATATGTATCTATACTACCTACCTGAACAAAGGTACGTACATTAGTTTAACAAACGTTCGAGTGTATTACTTTCTCTGTCTCTTTTCGGATTCAGATACCTGTTTACTGTGCGTACGTAGTTGCACACGTGCACGAATTTCGTTGGGTTTGCTCTTTACTAAAGACTGGTTAAGATAGTTTAAATAAACCCAATTGGAAGAATCCGGAAAAATTTTGCATTATGGTCAAATATTAATATTTTAAATTAATCCTGTTCACCGAGAAGAAATTTTTTTTTAAATGATGAAAAAATGATTCTAATTCTAGTATTAATTTATTATTTTCTACAAGCACAAAATATTTAAAAAGCAATGAAAAAGGCCTACCTGTATGAGTATAACAGAGAGAGAGAGAGAGAGAGAGAGAGAGAGAGAGAGAGAGAGAGAGAGAGAAAGAGAGAGAGCGAGAGCGACAGCAGACCATTAATGGCTCTCTCCATATCACTTACTATTACAGGTACCGCCAAAATGACTTTTTCATTTTTTTCTTAACATTTTGCGCTAGTCGAAACGAAATTAAAAGTGCTTGTTGATAGAAAATTTTGTGCCCTACACACTGGTATTTTTATTTTTTTCTGTATATAAAACCTTTAAAAGACATAAGCAAAAGGATCTTTGAAACACAATTTTACACAATTTTTACATAATTAGAGCAATCAAAAATAATCATAACTATTTCTTTTGAAATCAACGGGCTCAATTATATATAATATAATAAATGCCCAATGATAGATCAATTTTTTAATTCAGAAGTTCCTCGGTTGGTATCCATAAATAATAAGAACAAAGAGTGGATCAGCTTTCTGTATAGCACAATCGATTAGGTCCCTGACTACCAATCTTAAAGATAAGGTTCAATTCTCAGAGTCAGTAAAATTTGAAAATTTTTTTTAACACATATGTAATATACAATATATATTATACATGCGTACGTATGTATATGCTATATGTACAATACATATATGATATTTAATTATTTTATACTCTTCTATCTAGCTACATATGTATACGAGAGTACACTTTACAAACGAGAAAGGGACGGCAGTATAAGCGCGCGGACAGAGAGACGAGCCGAGTTAAACCGGAGACCGTGCCACCACACGGTCGCTTCATCGCGTTGATCGAACCCCCGAGCGCCAATAAATGTTTCACATCAAAAATTACTCTTTTGAAAATATTTAATCGTGAAAACGATTATGTATACATACTATTAAGGAAAATTTGCAATTTTTGAAAGAGTATCTTCGGGTAGTCACTCTTTCGATTTGCAACGCACACTCTTGACTTTAGAGTAATACAGCTATATTGAATAACACACCATTATCACAGACATCAAAGCTCATATCACCACTTTCACTGGAATCAAGCCTGCAAAATAACATACTACTGAGTCTTGGATATAATTTCGTTAAAGTACATGGTATAGATAGACCTAATAAGAACTATAAACCATAGACCTATATAACAGAAAAAACCTAGACTGAGCATCCTAACAGAGATATTGTAGCCAACATCTCGGGAGTCTTTATCTAACAACACTTTTTGTCTCTCTCTTTAAAGGGAAGAAAAACAGGAGAGAGGAGATCGCTGGATCACTGCAGTTACCGTACCATAACAATAGGGTAAGTGTACCTATCTCCGTGGCACGTACTGAAAATTCCAACTTAAATGCACCATAAAAAATGGTATACTAAAATTTTTTGGAATATTTTTTTTTTAAATCTTACATAATCTCTTACGGAATATTTGAATAAAAACGGTATGCTGGTATTACCGTGGTTGTGTACCTATTACCGTGTACGTATTACCGCAGATGTATATAGGGTTATGTTTACGTACGCTCACCGCGGAAATACGTACACAATCAGTTAATGAGCGCGTTGTACCGAATACCGTGGAAAATAATTATTTACTCAAAATATACACAAATATTACTGTTTGAATTGCATCTACATTAACGTCATTTTAGATTATTAAAATTGAAAAATTATTTTATACGAAACATTTCTTATTTTGAGCAAGTAATCATCAGTTTTTCAAAATCCACGGTAATAGGGCAGAGCACCGAGATAGGTACACTTACCCCTATAGTATATTATACACAACATCTCTTCTCACTTGTTCATCCTTCACTTAAAAGAGAGAGAGACAGCTTCCTCCCACTCCCGAGCAGTGCTCCCAAAAGTGGCATTCAAAGTAGCGCGAAATTCAAATTGGCTATATAGAGCAAAACGCAAAAACCTACATAACTCGACAGAATTTCTAACATAATAAATAAATAAACCCCAAGCTATTAAATCCAATAACCCAGTGCTATTTAACTCAGCAACCAGAACACTTACTGGCCACTTTAAAATTTAATGCTTTAAATAATAACAAAAGCACCAATCATCACACAACTCAACGCGCTTACTGGCCGCTTTGTTGATTAGTAAAATGAATAAATTAATAAAATTGCCAATCACCACACAACCCAGTGCGCTTACTGGACACAACATGGGGCGCTTATTGGCCGCTTTGTTTATTAACAAAATAAATAAAATAACGCGAGCGCCAATCATCACACAACCCAGGGCGCTTACTGGACACTTTGTTAATTAATAAAAAAATGAAATAACACAAAGGCCAATTACCAGTCAACCTCGGGCGCTTACTAGTTGCTTTGTTAATTTATAAAATAATTAGAATAATAGAAGCGCCAATCACCACACAGCCCGGTGCGCTTACTGGACACTTAATTAACTAATAAAATAAATAAAATAACACAAGAGCCAATCACGTTATCATGTGTGCGCTATTTACTATTTAACCAAGATTGTTAAAACTGTTATTTATAGCTTAACTGATTCAGTAAGCGACCTGCAAGCGCCCAGGGTTGCTAAGTAATAAGTGCTTTTGTTATTATTTGAATTTTTTTTAAATTATAAAGTTACTATTTGGCGTCCCGCGTTGTGTGGTCTAGTAGCGCACCGGGTTGTGTGCTAAATGGCGCTTGTGGTATTTTAATTATTCTAATTACTAACAATGTGGCCAGTAAGCGCTTCGAGTTGTGTGGTGATTGGCGCTTGTGGTATTTTAATTATTTTATAAATCAACAAAGCGGCAGTAAGCGCCTTGGGTTGTGTGGTGATTGGTGCTTTTGTTATTATTTAAAGCATTAAATTTTAAAGTGGCCAGTAGGCGTTCCGGGTTGCTCGATTAAATAACATTGGGTTATTGGGTTTAATAGCTTGGGGTTTATTCATTTATTATGTTAGAAACTCTGTCCAGTTATGTGGGTTTTTGAGTTTTGCTCCATGTAGTCAATTTGAATTTTGCGCTACTTTGGATGCCACTTTCGGGAGCACTGCTCCTGAAATGTGGGCGACAAGGTCTCTACTTGGATGTGCGGTCTATCCGTAGAAGTCTATGCTCAAAACCGTCATAAGGACGGGCAAACTAAATGTATTGATTTATTCAAAAACTATAGAAGCAGTATCGATAATGTCGATTGAAAAATATCGGTGTTTTGATATGAATGTAAACATATACCTAAGCATATTGTTAAAAACCATTTTTAATAAAAGTATAAATAAACAAAAACTCTTACAATTAATAACAAATTGGAAAAAGAATATATTTTAAAAATGTATAGAAAAAGCAATTACTGTAACCAATATTTATCTAAGATTGACATCAGAAGTATTTTCCGCTCAAAATATCCTGCTGTCAGCCTCCTTCTTGTATCTGATGCTACTAAATTAACAACCAAAGCTACTCTCTTAGACGATACGGATAAAGCTTGGCAAAATAGATACTTAAGAGCGATCTCTGACAACGCGTGTAAAATGTCGACTGTTAAGCCAAAATTCTATAGGATTAGATTTTTACATAATTAGACAACCAGAAGAGGTTGATTATAATATTGCTCCAGCTCATTACGCACACTGCCGGCGCTTGGTATTTCTTGCAAAACACTTCTTTCAAATAAAAGCTTTTCGTGTCCAACCTAGATCAAAATATCATATTCTTGTTGTAGTGCTCGAATAAATCTGACAAGTAAACCTACCCAAGTGTCACTCACCTATTTCAATGAAACTTTGCATAGTGGTAGAGAATAAAAAAAATAATAACACGTGTTTTTTTATCGGCGGAAGACAGTTCCTAGTGAGTGGAATCTACCCTCAAGTTTTCACCTTGAAAAAGCATTTTCTGTAATATTTTTTTTTAAACTCAACATTTTAAAAAAAAATTATAAAAAAATTGTTCCCATTAAAAAGTACTTGTGATAAAAGAAAAATTTTACAGTCAGGGTTGCATCCCTTATGTTGTAGGGGTTGAAACTATGTTTTTTTATAGTAAGTTTTTTTCTGAAAATTCTGAAATTCGTTGAAAATTGACCAATAGTTATTCACGTAACAAGTGCGGAAAAGACGATTTCCCGCACGAGTAGTGATTGACTCATACGAGTGGCCGGAGTTGACGGGAACGAGTACCAGTTGAGCACACGAGTGCATAGCACGAGTGTGATCGCAAGGTACGAGTTACCGTCACCGGTCACGAGTGCGAGTCTATCACACGAGTGCGGGAAATTGTCCCGCACGAGTTGCGTACAAGTTTTTTCGCAATGTGTGAGGAAAATAGGTACAAAATAGGTATGAATTTTGATTTCCACTGTGTAGCAGAATTTTTTCCGGTGTGTGGCAAAACCTTTTTCGCACACTGTGCGGCAAAACCTTTTCCGCACACAGTGCGGCAAAAACCTTTGCCACACACTTTTTCCACACACTGTGCGACAAAAACCTTTGCCGCACACCTTTTTCGCACACTATGTGGGAAAATCGATTTTCCACACTAATGCCAGTGCGGAAAACACCCATTTTCCGCACACTATTGCGAAATAGTAGTTTTCCTACGAGTTTGAAAAGTCTCTGTTTGCGAACCGAGAGGTTTGCGGCCCGAGCCGAAGGCGAGGGACGTAACGAGGTTTGTAAAGGAGACTTTTCGAACGAGTTCCAGAAAACTGCTTTTTCGCCCGAGGAAGTACCAGCCTCCCAAAACCACCCGAGGGCGGAAAAAAATGTTTTTGCATGTTACATAACATGTGCAGTTACCTAATATTTGTATTTTTCTTAAAACAACCCATTTTGGAGGTAAACTATCCCTATTTAAAATAAATTACTTGAGCCGTTTAAAACAACAAATTAATCATAAAAATTGATATACGGGGGTTATCCGGATCACTGATTGCGTAATCATTGTCAAATTTTGGTAATTAAAAATGATAAATCCAATATGGCGGAACAAAGATGAGAATTCGACACATTCAGGACAGCGAGGGATTAGAAATTAGAATTTTTAACTGACACTTTCAACTTTAACTAACGATAAGTGAGGGGTTGGCAAGAACAAATATACGTATTTTATAACAATAGAATAATATCATTTCTTTAGTTATTAGTTACCAATGATAATTATTTATCATTCCTTATACTGATTACAATATCGAGGTAAATTTTTTCTTCACTTCTACTGCAAAGAAGTGTTGTATGCACTATGATACAGTACACCACGAGCATTTCATGATTGTGATTTCGTCACACAACATACAATTCGTACCAGTGTTTTTGAAACAAAACTCAACGGGTGTTTTAAAAGGACCAGGCTTATCTTAAATGTAACTGCTCTCCTGCCATGCATATTTTAACATGTTTATGAATCGAGGAGAAGAGAACTTATTGTGGATAAGCAACTGAATTTTCAGAATATTGTTTCTCAAGTGCAAGTCAATGTTGTAATCATACAAAAGGATGAGATCTGAAAACATCTTTATAAAGTTTTTTCACGGTCTGAAAGTGTATACATCAAGTGGTTGTATAAGACCAGTTATTGCAGCCGGTACAGTGAGAACTTTTATTCCTTTGTCGTTTTTTTTAATGTTCATAAATATCTTTTCTTTTTGATCTGTCCAAAAGTCTAGATACAAAATTGATCTCTTACTGGCTGTCGGTGTAAATACCTTTTTGAACCATTCAGTGACTAGACCAGATTTGAATTTTTCCTGATTTGGAGGGGTAAACGACAATATTTTGAGATGGATATATGTTTTTCTCAATCATTGTTTCTAACTTACCATTTGTCTCTTGCAGTGAATTTACAAGTGAAACTTGAAATAAAAAAATGTGACAAGTGCTTTTAAGTTTTACTAGTAAAAATGATGATTCAATAATCTCTGCTTTGAGTTCCAACTTAACCCAGTGTTTCATGATTACTGAACATAGGGAAGCATAATTAAAGCAGTTGCACTGGTTAAATAATATTTCAAAATAATAGACATTTGTGGCAGCTCAGTCGGACCACTAATCGACATCTAACAGAGGTAAGCACAAGCCAACTCCGCGAGAGTTTTACTGACCAAGGAATGCGCATGCATCGTCAACACTCTCTCTCTCCCACTTTAACCAGGAAAAGAAAGCTCCTTCAGCAAGAGCGCATGCGCGGGAGGATGACGAGAGACTGCGAAGCACCGGGCACGCAGGTAGATCATGGTCTCTTGGCAAAGGCTAGCATGGTCGCCCTAATAGCAATTAATCTAGTTAATTTAATAGCACAAGGCATTGTTGAAATAGTAGTCGATAATGAAGTATTATTTATCATAAAGTGTAGTCTTTCATTCAGCCTTGCGCTAACTCTCCATACTTGTCAAATATAGTCAAGAATTAGAGCGCTAAACATTTACTTACTTATTGAACTTCATATGCCAACTTGATTGTGATGAAATGAAAGAATCCTTTAGGCACAATGTAATAAAATATACTCACATGAAATGAGAATGTTTCTATCAGACTGACGCTTAACGAAAAATGTGTTACGATTTGGAGAGTTATTATCGTGCAAACCTTGTGAAAAACCGAAAAAATTCTTTCTCAAACTACTATGATAACTGTCCATATCCTATCGACAGTCGGACGAAGTTACAGTATTTCTCAAATTATAAATTAAAGACTTTTAAAATATTAATGAATTTCGTGGTTTTCGAATAAGGGTACTGCGAGTGCACTAACCAATTATTTAACCAATGTATCATTTCCGAACAAAGCCTTTGTAGACTGCCAGTCGAAGCTTTGGACGGTAATTTAATTTAAACAGATACCATTTTTTTATAACAATAAAGTAGGCACCATATTTGTAATAAAATAATAATGTGTACTTGCGTAGTAAGATTTAAAACTAATGTAGACACCACATCTCTGAAATCTTATAATTCATGTTAATACTAGATTTCTGAAAACGTAAGCTACCATCCTATTGGCTACGGTAAGAGAAACTTTTCAAGTTTTTGAAACTTCATTAATTTATTTCCAAAATTATACTGCAATTATGCAATACAGTTTTTATATAAAGATGCTCCTATTTTGTGGTTTGAAAAAAAATATGTCGGTCTTACCAATATATATTATAGTTTAAATTACATGGATTGACAAAGCATTGAGGGACAGCAACTAGATACAAGTTACCCCTAGTATTTGGTAGGCTCCGCGAACCTAAAAAGAAGGTGCCTGTAAATAAATTCTAAAAATGCCAAAAAATGCGGAATTTTCAGCAACAATTGCAAAGTTTATTACAAAAATTTTCACTTTTTGCCTTTATTCTTTAATTAATAAAACAGTTCTTTGCGGCGAGAATCTCAAAAACACTGTACAATTTTTTTTTTTTTTTTTTTTTTTTTTTTTTTTTTTTTTTTTTTTTTTT
>NW_019379563.1:1173648-1183779 GCF_000648655.2 Copidosoma floridanum
GCTGTCTGTTTTGGAGCAACATACCAAATATAGACATTCACAAAACAAAGATTCATCTTCAAGAATTTCTTGCCGCGAACTTTGACCGCCAAGCGTCGGTGGAGATACTTGGAACAATTAAGGTAAAAGTACCAGTACGTGAACACTTTCCAAAATTGCACCAGTAGATTGAACAGCTTGAATAAACTATTTTCAATTTAAGTGGATAAAAAAAAATGTTTCTGATATCTTTTGATCGTTCTTTAGATAAAACAAAATTTATATTTTATTAAGTCTTTATACTTAACGAGAAAAAAATTATTCATTCGTACAACTTGTATGAGGTGGCTTGTGATACTATTCAGGTACTGGTAATATTAGGTTTTATATATGCCCAGTACTAGAACACATAAAAACGATTGAAATCACTGTTAATCAAAAATAATAGTTTGTCAAGCCAGTCGTTATAGTTTTCATAATATGTTACCAATGAAATTAGAAATAAATTTTTCGATTTGTTTATTTGTAATATAGAATATAAATAGAAATTAGTGGAAGGCAGCTAACATAATCTCTTTCCCATTTAATTAACATGGGATGTTCGAGTACTTGGTCAAAAATACGTATCGGTACCAATACCTGAACACGCTGTTCATCTACTAGGTCATTGATAAAGAAACTTTAAAGTTAATTTGTTAATTAAATAGAAGTTTTTAAAAAGTGTTTTAATATTTTAGTGATTTCTACATAATTGTACAAAATTATCCTAAGAAGAGCTGAATACAAGAACATAACTCATACACTACTTATAATCTTCCGAATGAATTGTAAAAAATTTCTTTTAAAATTGAATACTAAGTTAAGTTGGTTTTATGTACAAAGAATGAAAGGGAATGTATTGTGTTATTAGTACATTATTGTAATACAAAACAATATATATATATTAACGATCTTAAGAAACAGCAGGTTATTATTTAAAATCGTTCTATTGAATATTTGCAAAGAAAAAAGTTTTTTTTTCACAAAAGTAAAGTCATGACACTTATTGATTTTAATTCATCAAAAGTAGTGTCAGAAATATTTATAGTTTCATTTTAATTTATAAGCTACCCCTCATGAATCATACATTTAAATTTTGGCGCCTGTAATTGCACATAGCGTGTGTACAGTGTATGGTTATAGTAGTATGTATAAAACATGTAGTAAACTTACACGGCATCTATAGTGGGGGTAGTTGGAAAAAAATTATTGAATTGCTTGTAGTAATATAGCGGTTTTGTTATTTCCACATATTCTTTCAAGCTTGGCAAAAAGTTTACAAACGATCTAGATCCATCTCGTTATTGCAAAATTTTTTGGAGCTGAGAAAATTTAAGTTTTAGAGATTCTCTCTTAAAAAAAACTGTTTTATCTATTAGGAGACATAGGCAAAGTGTGAAAGTTTTCTCAATCAACTTTGAAATCGTTGCTAAAAATTCTGCATTTTTTGGCAATTTTAGAATTTATTTACAGGCTTATTTGGAATCCGCTTTTAAAGAGAAAACGATCTTTATTGTGTTTTCACTGTAGTCTACTTTCACGTCATTTTATTAATTTGAAAATGATTATTACTGCTCCCGAACATCAGGAAAGGAATTACACTTCAAGTCACCAGATGAATGCCACTAAATTTTCTCACTCAATAATTAAATTCATTGTTGACAAACTTTGTGACATTTAATTACATTGCTTCATGCACCTCCGTAATCTGCAAGCAAGGAGGAATTGAATCGTACAGGCAGGATTCGATTCTGACCAAATCCAGCACTTAAGGTGGCTCCTCACTATGGATCTATAAAAAGAGTCTAGACACTGTAACACCGCTTTTAATTGGCTGTGGAGCTTCTTGGTTGGCTACTGCACCTGTCTGCTGCCTCTGTTCTTCAATGTAGCAGACGCCCTACTCTCCGTGACTAGCAGATATTCACTATTTTCACAAAATATCTCGAAAAATTCTATGGTAACATCCAAATAGCTGAATATCATTAGAAAAATTATGATTTCTTTTATCTGCTTCCCCGTTTTTTATTAAGGACTGCAGTACTTTTGTTGAGATATCGTATAACTTACGACAGTTACGACATACATTTTGCGAGCCTCCATAAGAGGCAAAGTTATA
The DNA here is from genome assembly GCF_000648655.2 of Copidosoma floridanum. The sequence goes on from NW_019379563.1 coordinate 1,175,786, forward strand.
AAGTCGATTTTCAAGTTGCTTTTTTTCTAAAATTGCGGTGGTAACGTAGTCTGAAATTTTGGGAGAAGATTTATTGTACCTTGATGAACCATCCCTCAGAAGATCATAGCATTTTCAGTGTTATTCAGTGAGGAGCCACTTTAAAACAGAGGTTTTTATATCTCACTACCGCGCCTATTTTCGATTTTTTATTTTGCAAAAATTTCTCGCAAACTACGGATCCGCAAATAAAAATTCAAATGGAGAATAAATCTGCAAGTTAGGAGGAATCGTTTAAGCCTAGAATAGTTGCAAAATAACAATATATAGTATTCACAGGCATCAGCTTCTAAGATCTACGATGAAGTCATTTTTCTTTTCCCCAGCCGTCAGCACCGAAACTCGCTGCGTCATTATCAGACTAATTGGGACCCGGGTCTGGTCTGATCTTTGTTTTATGTGCGAGAAATTGGAAAGAGAATATAGCACTGAGAAGATGTCTGCAACTTGGTCTACCATGAGAAATGTAAAAGTGTGTATGTGTATAACAGCGAGAACTAGTATTGCAATACCGTTTCTTGTTTATATGGCTATAAAATTGTGTACAGAAAGTTAACACGAGATGAGAGCAACGAACGGGCGATTGTAAGTGAAGATGACACGTGACAGAGTTGATGAAAACTCGGAATGACGATTGGTGAGGCGCATAAGGATGTTGGAGGGGCAAACATGTCACCAGATCGCCCGCACCGCCACGAGGCCAGTCGGAGGGGCCGCCAGTACTATGTCCTCATATCACGCTCAACACGTTCGTTCTACTCGTTCTGATGGCATTAAAGGAGGATATCCTGGAGCAAATAGATTTAAAAGTCGAGTATGACCATTCGGAGAGGTTGATAGGAGCTATAGTGAATTGAGAAGGTTGAAGGCTTGGATGTAGAAAGCATCATCATCGCGGGCTTAAGTGCGAGAGGGGAGGACTATGAGAATGGGATATGGGCAGCGTAAGGCACGTGGGTTTTGAAGTTGTTTGAGGTGCAGGGCGAAATCGATTAGCAAGATAGGCAGGGCATTAGTGTCGTATAATATTGAATGCAAGACACTCGAGGTGGTACTAACGTCTACGTCGGGCCGAGAGCTAGCCCAGGTCCAGCTGTAGTCGAGTAACATGATCCGCTCTTGGAATGGTACCTACCACAAAACGAACGCAGGCATTGATAGCCCTCGGTATTTTCAGATCACGAGTGGCATCAAATCGAAAGAAAATAGCATAATCTAAGGTAAAAGTACCAGTACGTGAACACTTTCCAAAATTGCACCAGTAGATTGAACAGCTTGAATAAACTATTTTCAATTTAAGTGGATAAAAAAAAATGTTTCTGATATCTTTTGATCGTTCTTTAGATAAAACAAAATATATATTTCAGTAAGTCTTTATACTCAACGAGAAAAAAATTATTTATTCGTGCAACTTGTATGAGGTGGCTTATGAGACTGTTCAGGTACTGGTACTGAAATTAGAAAGAAATTTTTCGATTTGGTTATTTGCAATACATAATAAAAATAGAAATCAGTAGAAGGCAGCTAACATAACCTCTCTCCCATTTAATTAACATGGGATATTCAAGTACTCGGTCAAAAATACGTATCGGTACCAATACCTGAACACGCTGTTCATCTACTAGGTCATTGATAAAGAAACTTTAAAGTTAATTTGTTAATTGTATACGAAACCTAGAAAAACTTTTTTGTTTTCTTTTGATAGAAAAAAAATATAAACTTACTGGCGCAATGACTATTTTGTTGTTATGCAATTCAGAAATTCGATAAAAATGAGAAAACAAAGACTTTATGGAAAAAGTGTTCATGTACTGGTACTTTTACCTTAGATGTGGGAACGCTAGGGTTTCCATGCACAAACTGTGTGACAGGGTGTGCCGGTGGAATCTAAGGGAGTGTAGAGCGTGATGCACTCTCTGGTTAATTTTCTTTGTGTGTGGGATCCAATGTAGAGCGGGGGTGATAATGATGCCCAAGTTCATCGCCCCTTCTACTACGGGAATCAGTACACCATAGATATGAATGGGGATGAGCTGTGTTTGGCCGAGTCGCTAGTATCGAGGGCACGGAGTTACTTTCACGTTTGAAGTGCAGTGTCATTCTCGTCATTTTTTGTGTAAGTATCTATATGCGCGGCTTCGGGGCCGTCATGACCGTGACGCCATAAGTGTCTCAGGACAAGAAAACGCCTCATTAAAAGTCTTATTGCGTACTTTTAATTTAAGTCATATACTAACCATAACATGAATTCTGGAAATAGCCTCGACACCAGTGCTACCAACATTACTTGCCGTGGAGGTCAACGAAGCTTTTTTCATCTTGACTTGCTTATTTTCTTCCCAGATAGACTGAGCTATATTCTTCATCATTTCAAGCTTTTTGGGGTAAGCAAGATCACCAGGCGATGGTTTGTAGCCCACCACATCAGACTGTAGGTACAGATGGGCTCTGAACACAAGGCGCTCTTGCACATCGTGCAGCAGCTGCATACAGACATTTCCAAAGCCATGAAGCGGCTCGGCGTTACATGCTTGCTCATCCAACATCTCAATTTTTAGTATAGAACAAATTTCAGCTAGTGTCTCTAAATGATTGATGTGTATTATGCATGGCCTAAGGGTATCATAGAGAGCAGTGCATAAGCCTTCAGAAAAAGCACTCAAGGCGGCAGAGGGCTTGTTAAAGAACTGGTAGAATAGCCGATATTCTTCTATAGACATGTGTAACATAAAGGAGCACGAGTGACGCACTAAATTGCAATAGTCACCGTTGCAATTCGTCTTTATGGATAACAAGCTCTTTAGCACACTAGAGCTTAACACCAGTCCTCTGTGGCTCAGAAATTGTTGATGACACTCCACTAGTAGACTCTCAAATTCCAGACGTTTGCTAGACATTGCTTCAACAAGCTCTATAACTGGCTTTGCTTTTGGCAAAATTGATTGGAAGCGCCCATAGAAAAGCGCCATGGTAGCATCAGGACTCTTTAAAAAGCTTTCATTATCCTTGGGGTTAAAAATGTTGTTTGTTGCTTTGCTAAAGAGTGCGAAAATGTAATTTTGTATAAGGGCACAAGCCTTGGTCTGACAGTGGGTATACTGTGCTAAATAGCTGTTGCTTTCTCTGAATGTACTGTTGTGTTGCATGAAATCTATATTATCTTCTATCTTTTTTAGAAATTTAAAAAATGTTTGACTATTAACTACAAGAGTGGGGTCATTCAAATTAACCACAATTTGTTCAACTTCCTTACAATACTTTGTGTAAAGAGATACTTTCTCCACAAAGGCAATAAGCATTTCCTGATCAAAAATGAGTTGTTTACTGACTTCATGCAGAAAGTTAGTTTTTTTAGACATCTGATAGTATTGTTGTGACAGTCTAGAAAAGTTTAGTAACATGATTTCTATCTGCAAGCACAAGTCACTGCACTCTTCACTTCTGCACTGTAAATGCTCCAGGAAGGAAACATAATAAGTATCTTCCAAGTTTCTATGCTTTTTTTCCAAAGTAGAATAGCATATAAGCAACTGCTGGTAAATTCTTATGTTTCCTTTACTACTATTGCCTTGCCCAGGAACCAGAACGGGTAGATCCTGATAACAAAATACTTAAATTACATTTTGTTAAATTCAAACTAAACAGAAAAAAATAAGTATATCAATACCCAATGTTTATTTCTCATAGGTAACTCTTTGTAATGAACAGGATCTAGAGAAATGATCTCTTTTTCTAGAAAGGAGAACTTCAATTTTTGATCCCCAGATAGGGGAGCCAAATGATCATCTACTTTATCCCAACCAACAAGATTAGATGGAATATTGACAAAACCTGCCATAACTAGTTGTTAGGCAAAACTAAATATTCTCATACACATACACTCATTTTTCTTCACAAAATATTAGCACGTGACTCTGTAAAAGAAGTTTTCTTAAATCAGGTAAGATCAGGTAAGAACAGCTCTGCGAACTCCGCGAGCAACTTACTGATTTCGACTCGAAAAAAATACCCTAAACTGTGGAATCGTTAGCAACGTTTGCACCGACTTTGCAAAAACTGTCGGATCAATCACTTTCGTAAAAAAAAATAAATTTGATGCCGTCGTGCAAGAGACATAAAAAATATCTCTATCACTCTTTGAAGTGAGACTATGCTGACAAAATTGGTATCAATCATTTGCACTTCAATTGTCGTTCATGTTGAACAATTGTAAATTGTCATATTTTTATGTGTAGCTGGTAAAATAATTATTTTTGTCGAATGTGCGATGTTTTTTCATAGAGATATTACTAATTATTATAATTTACTATTCAAGCGCACGGTGGCTAAGACCGCTAGGTCGTGGATTGACACGCGGGGGACCCGAGATCGATTCCTCTTAATTTATCACATGTGATTTTTCACCACGCAATGCTCCTCGAAAGGGGTTTTAAGGCGCATAGACTTATAAGAAATAGACTGCTCGTTCATATGTGCATCGCTGAGAATGAGTAGAAAGAGAAACAACATCGAACGTGGATATCTGTCTCTCTCGCACGTTGCCAACGATGGGAGTCAGTATACTAAAGCCAGCTTATGCAACCTCCTCACCATTGCCAACGTGAAAGAGAGACAGATATACACGTTCGATGTTATGACTTTTTCTACGTGTGCTCGGTGTGCTTCGACGCCGTGCATAAGAACAAGCAGTCTGTATTTTTTGGCAGTCTCTTACAGACTTGTGAAGTTGGCGCCCGTAAATATTAAATATTAATATTTTGCACCCATTCAGGGCTTAAACGATTCCTCCTTACTTGCGGATTTATCCTCCACTTGAATTTTTATTTGCGAATCAATAGTTTGCGAGATATTTGCAAAATAAAAAGTCGAAAATGGGCGCGGCACTGAAGTATAAAAAACTTTGTTTTAAGTGCTAAATTGGGTTAAAATCCAATTCTACCTGTACGATTCGATTCCTCCTCATTTGCGGATTACGGAGGTATATAAATTAATGTAATTAAATGTCGCAAAGTTTGTAAATGATGAATTTAATTATTGAGTGAGAGAATCTAGTAACTTTTGGTCCAGTGCTCCGTTCCTGTTGTTCGGTACATGTCGCTTACTCCTTACAGCGGGTTCTACAAAATATTTATCGGAATAGAAAACTTTAGTAGGTATTAATCTATTAATTATCAGTTATAAGTTATTCAGCCTTCGGGTCAATACACACACACACACACACACACATTTTTTGATGACTATGCAATCTAGGGTAAACCCATTTAATAAACATTTTTTTAAATAAGTACTTGTTAATTTATTACTAGGGCTGTGTTTGCATAGGCTCCGTTTGTAGTATGTTAAGATCACGTGATCATTTATGATTAGTGCAAGTGAGAGGTGGATATCATGCTGTCTCCCTCGCACTTATAATAAATAATCACGTGACCTTAACAACCCTAATAACAAACAAAGACTTAGGCGAACACAGCATGTGTCACTTTGATCCGTTTCCACTGGTCGGTAACTTGATCTTCAATTTGCCTGATTGATCATTTACGCGCGAAATTTGAATGCTTGAGCCGTTTTCTAAAACTTGTCCAAACAAAATTATTACTTGTGTGCTTAGCTGTGGCTTGTCTTAGGATGATTATAGCTGTGCTACTACTTTTTAGTTGTGTTGTTATTTGTTTCTTGAATAACAACAAACATTAAAATTTCGCGCGTAATGAATAAATATCAGTCCACAGTATTTGCCACAACAGATTCCAGNAATGTATGTACGAGTCACATATAAAAATTAAAAAAGGTCTAACAACTCTTTTGCAAAATTAAAAAATGGCGAGTATATTTAAATAGTTGCTTTCACTGTAGATCCGGAAAGACATTTAGAATTAAGGCTGTGCAATAAAGAACATACAAAAAATTTTAATAAGTTACATGTGAAGATATGTGATTAATACAACAAATTGAAGAAACAGATGTAATAGTTTTTACAGAAGACATCAACAAGATTTGCGTAGTCGTTATAGTGTTAGATGTAATGTATTTATGCCCAGTACCAAACATTTTAAATTATTAATTATCAAAAAAACTGTATTAAACAAACAAAACCATGTGGTCTTGCGTTATAAACCAAGTGGTTTTGACTCACGTTACCACATATTTTTTCAAACAATATTGTTATAATTAAATCATGTGGTTTTTAAAATATATTTTATTGCTCAACAAAGTTTGAAAAATCACCTTATAACTTACGACAAATCCTTACATTTTATGAGATACAACCACTTTTTTCACTCAGCTTGTTATGCTAGGAAAATCAGTATAAATTGTTATGATACATCATATGTAATACACAATATGTGATAAAATTAGGGTACGAAACATGGGATAATGTAATGATCGTTCGTTATTACTTGTTTGAGAACAAAGTAGTAAATTTATTTATGAGTTATCCATCCTTTAACAGTCATCCAGTCCTGAACACGGTGTCATAAAAATACAAGTACTGTGACGACTCAGTCTCTCTAATTCTTCCAATTCTTCCTAATTGATTTTAGATGATTGAAATATTAATCAAATGGCAATGCTCTCTTGATCCTTCAATCATACATTGACTAATGAAATCTTGATTAATATTTATTTACTATGGTAATATTTAAAACTAGTCACGTGGTTTTATATTTCTGTTGTCGCCGCTATATTGGACTAAGCGTAGGGCCACTTAGTTATGTGTCCTCCATTTTTAAGCCCTACTATGTGACACCCATGTCATGGGAGTCGCAAAAACATATGTAATTCGCCATTTTGTATTGACCACTACATTGAATGGGAATTGGCGTTTCGCTTATTATCTTTATTAAACATAATATATATTTAACCCATTTATGTAACACATATTATTCGAGAGTGCATAAAAAAGAACCTAGTTTACCATATTGTGCCACGTGCCATATTATATTTCCAATGACGTCACACATTTTATTGTAGGAATAAAGCAGCTTTAGTTGATATCTACATAGGAGTAGTTGCGATAAATTAGACAATGTCCCCGTAACTACAACAAAACTAATTAATAGATGACGTTTTTTTTATCATCGAAAATTTTTGAAGTCTTGATGCATATGAGGTTGAAAAACTGAAAAAATTTTTTTTCAAACGTATAGCTTAAACGACTAGGAATTGTTTGAAATGAAAAAACAACAAGCTCCTTGGAGAACTGTTTTCAAAAATCTCAGGTGAGATCTTAGGTGGTTTTTCAGCTGAGTTTTTGGCATGAGATTTGACCTGATAAATCAGCTGAGAACTCTGGTGAGATCTCACCTGATTATTGAAGACAGGGATGTACAGGTGGGGTGTCAGATACCTTAATTACTTTGTATTTGAGTGAATCGTGAACATAAACAGCCACATCTCCAACACCCTTGGTAATCCGATCATGTCTAATTAAACGATATGCTGGTATATGAAACAAAGTGCTTGGTGTACTAGGATTGAGAAATGTTTCACTAATACCAAACACGGCCATGTTGCAGTCTTTGTTAAATAACGATTAATGTCATTTAAGTTTGTTTTCAGCTTCAAACCAAAAACTGTGGACTACAGTCTCACGCTCCTTCACAGGCTGCAGGACGGCAGATAGTCCAATTATTTGTTTGTTTAAAAAAAGAAGGAAGAAGTAGAGAGTTGAATATAATATTCAGGTTTACTTACCTTTCTTTTCACTAGAAACTAATACTGGCAATTTTGCTTTAATTACTAATTCAAATGACCAATTCGGATGACTTGTACTTCTTCTTTTCGTTGGATTTATAATTATTTATTTTATAATAACTTAAATTCTTTTTCTAATAACTCTTGTATCACTTTATTTTATGTTGCTTGTATATATATAAAAAGAAACAGAGAAAAGACGGAACGTCTGGTCAATCTTTTAAAATTAGTTATTAACGTCTGCACTTGATGAGCGGCAG
>NW_019379563.1:1201584-1220153 GCF_000648655.2 Copidosoma floridanum
TGAAAACTTGAACTTATGGCGCGTTGGGCACTTTTTTGGGTGAGCATTTTTAGGTGCGCTCGCGACATGAGAAATTGTACATAAAAAATCAAGTTTATCAAAGCAATGTGGGCACTTTTTGAATGGACATGAAGTATAATAATATAGAAACTATATTCGAAGGAAGTGGTTTTATTTAAATGAGTAAATATTAGTAAATAGTAAATACAAAATTTATCAATTTTTTTAACACAATACCATAGCAGCAACACAAGTCAAATGAAATATTTAAATAAATAAATTTTCCGTTTAATATTCATTTACAAAATAAATATAAAAAAACTCTCAATCTTGTCTGTCGCGAGGGCACGATCGAATGTCCATGCAAAGACTGCGTATCAGCGTTGGTCTGAGCATTATTCCACGCTCACAGTTCATGCTTGATCCCACATAGCGCTGCTGACTGGATCCCACCGAGAACTACTTCGCGCGAGAATTCAAATTCAAAATCGTATGCTTTTTTCAACAGACAGTAGGCGCGGAAATTCAAATTCGAAAGAATTCTTGGTATACTATTTATGTATGTAATTATACAACATTATCCAATATTTTTAGGCATTAATTAGCCAACACATACAAAGATTTCTTTCGAATTTCAATTTCTGCGCCTACTGTCTGTTGAAAAAATCATACGATTTTGAATTTGAATTCTCGCGCCAAGTAGTTCGCGGTGAGATCCAGGCAGCGGCGCTATGTGCGATCAAGCATGAACTGTGAGCGTGGAATAATGCTCAGACCAACGCTGCTGCGTATAGCATGCAGCGCTCTCGCATACCTATACACTCTGAGTACACATATAGGTATGTAATCTCGTCTGTCGCGAGAGCACGAACGAATTCCCATGAAAAGAGCGCATATAGTATACATATATTATAAGAATACACGTGGAGTATATCTGTGTAAAATCTCGTCTGTCGCGAGAACGGCTGAAAATGCTCACCCACAAAAGTGCCCAACGCGCCATAAGAAGTTTTCACTTCAGAAATAAAAAATATAATTTACCTTTAGAATATTCCATTGCTGCGATTAAAAAGTCTGAGTCAGTTCTGCCAAATAAAAAGGAAGAAGAACCAGTATTGGATGAGGTAGGTGTTTTCGCACTCGTTATAATTTTTAAAAATACTTGAATCATTTATTAATCATTTTTATCAATAGATTATTGAAAAATTAACGACTGACTTTCATAAAACTTTAATATCAACTACACATCCACCAACAAATGTAATAGCTATTGGTCGTGAAACACTTGCTTTTTAAAAAAAAGAGTTAAATTCAAATGAAATGAGATCAACTGAGGATAAAATGAAAGAAGATAATGTTAAACAACAGTACTCCCGCTTGAAACAACCTCAGAACCTCAATCCAATTGGTAGACCAAAGGGTTGTGAAAAAAACGTCATTGGCTTGAATAAAAAAAAAGTACCTAAAGTATTTATACAACGCGATGATCATGACAAGAAGTATTCAATGTTGCGATGGCTGAATTTATCAGAAGGTGCAGAAAAAAACGTAATAGCAGGTGAATAATTGATAAGTGTATCTGACATTAAAAATGTCAAAGAGAATATTCAACATTTTTTGGACTCCACAGTTAATGTAGAACTTATTAAAAATTTCATGCAAAAAGAGGCTTTAAAATTTTCAAAAAATTATAAACGAGCACATTAAAAAAGATAATTATATTTGTGGCTCATGTAAAAAGCGTTTATGTGGAAAATCAATCATGTGCGACAGTTGTGTACTTTGGTACCATTTTGCATGTGCGGAAATTCAGCATGACACTTATAATGAATGGTTTTGTCCTAACTGCATCAAGCTTTTTTCAAATAATACTAATTACTATGAATAAAAATCTGTATTGTACTAAGAAACTGTATTACTATTAATAGGAAACTTTAAGGCTTTATATTTACAATTTGAAAGTTATTTCATTGATAATATTAAATAATTTTGTTTAAATTAATAAAAAAAGGTTTGAGTTCTTAAAATATTATAAAACAGCTTACAAATTCATAAAGTGCTGTATTATTTACGTGTTAATCATTCATGTATTCATGTATTTCCTTTGTAACATTTATTGAANAGTGGTTGTTTAACCACATTTTAATTAGTATACAAATTTGTGAACTGCCTGCACAGCTAGGAGTAGAGTTTTAATGACAAGTCCTTGATAGTATGGTATTTAAAACGTAGCAGCACAAAATCACAATTCTCAGAGAACCTAATTGATCACAAGTGTGCAATAAACATATAATATATTTAAGCAGCTGCATAGAGTTTCTCAGTTATTTGGCTTTGAAGATTTGCTCATCCCAATACAACACTATAATTTACTGCACAAGCATTGTGTCCAATGGGAAGGGCTGAGCATAGTAACGTGGTAATAGTTAGTAGCTGTGGACGAGTTTGGGGGGGATCACCTAGGATTTAAAGCGTGAAAAAAGTTTGAGGTATGAAAAAAAAAATAATAATAATAATAATAACTGATGTAAGCTATCTGAAAGATTTGCAAATAGCATAGAATAGATCAATGATATATATTATAGTTTCAAATCTGGACTTCATTAATTTTTAATATAATTTTTAATTTGTTACCTCGTTTTATAAATAATTTATAATAAAAAAATTAATGCTGATGGAGCTGCCACCTTCAAATCTTCAAAGTTCTCCATTTGGCCCTTATATTTAAAAATTAATGAAATACCTAAACAGGAAAGAATGGATAAGATTATAACGTGTGGCCTATGGTTCAATAAACAGAAGCCTGAAATGCCTGTGTATTTGGCAAAATTTGTAGACCTCATGAATAGTATCAATGAAAAGGGAATCTTGTGTAATATTCAAGGAGAACAACGAGTATATATTATCTTATATAACGATATTATAATATATCGTTATATATCGTAACGATATTATAATATATCGTCATGTATCGTATCGTAACGATATATCTTATAATATTCAAGGAGAACAACGACTATATATCTTGTTGCGTGGATTCTATGGCCCGGGCTCCCGTACAAGGTATGAAACAGTGCAATGGAGAATACGGATGCAATTGGTGTTTACACAAAGGTGTCTATAATGAAGGGTCAATGAGATATCCTCTCGTACATCCAGCTCCTCATGATCGAAAACATAACCAAACTGTGAAACTAATGCTAGAAGAAAATAGAGAGAAACCTCTGAAAGGTGTTAAATATCTCTCCCCTTTGATAAACCTTCCGAAGTTCGATATAATCCGAGGTTTTATGCCAGACTACTTACATTGTTGTTTGGAGGGTGTGTCAAGTCAATTTTCATCTTACTTCTTTGAGTCTTTATCGGCAGATGAAATAAGTATTTTGGACATTAAAATGGGTGAAATCTCCGTTTTAAAGCAAGTTTCTCGATTATGTAGGCCATTGAGTGATATGAAAAATTGAAAGGCACGCGAGTGGGAAAATTTCACTCTTTATTACAGTGTACCCATTTTGTCTTTAATATTATCTAATCGTATATTAAAACATTGGTTACTCTATGTTGAAAGTCTGTACATACTGTTACAAAGTCGCATAACAATTCAAGAATTACAAAAAGCTGATCGTATGTTAGCAAAGTTTGTGTTTGAAACACAAAGTTTGTATTCTATGAAAGCAATGACATAATATAATGTGCACTGATTGCTTCACATATGTCAGTCAGTTGCAGATTGGGGTTCGTTATGGACAAACTCCACGTTTTGCTTTGAATCAGAAAATTACTACGTATTAAGGGCTATAAAGTGTGCAAAGGGTGTTACCCAACAAATTGTAAGGTTCGTTAATTTCTCTCATAATCTGTTAGTATTAGAAGAATTCGTGTATAAACAAGCCTCGTCATCAATCATAGAGTACTGTACAGAAGTTCTGCCATCAAGAGTAAATTACGTGANGAAATTTTAATTTTGTAATTTCCTGCTTTCAGCGCGTTACATTTAGGGGCGTTTTTGTGGGGAACGTGGGATAGGCGTGCTTTGATATGTATGTATTTTTTGTATGCCTTACGTACTTATGTATTTTTGTATTATGTTCCCGTTCAGTGTTCGCGACTGCGTTATACACGCGTGTAAAAAAACACATTTACTTTTTAAACCATGGTCCATGCCCCCCGTGGACAGTCGACAGACTCGACGGTGACGTTAAAATAGTCGTAATTGTAAAGATTCATTAATAATATAAAGCCGTGGCCCATACACGGTACACTGTGCACGGCCCACGGTCAACTGTTCACGTAAAAAAACGGGAAAATTAGTGTACCGTTCACGGCACACGGTTCAGTGCACGGTCCACGGTAATATGTCGAGTATCGATGCTGGTTATACCGTCGACGGTCGACGGTCGACGATCGACGGCACACGGTACAACAAACAAAAACAACCACACGACCGAGGACCGTGGACCGTGGACCGTCGACGGTACAACAACCAGCATTGATGCTCGACGTGTTATCGTGTAAGTATCCGTGTACCGTGGACGGTACACGAGTGTGTGCACCTAGTTACTGCCATATTTTTTATACGTCTATGGTAGTGCCCTTACGAGAACAAGAGGCGGACATAGAGCACTATAAAATAAAAAAAATTATCTACTACTACTATTAGTAATATCGATAGAGGTATTAGAATAGAGGAGAAAAGGGGGCATGATATGCGATAGCAGAATTCGCTACGTAACGGGACATCTGTCTTTGTCTGACAGTTGTGTTATTGATCGAGTCCTACATGAGATTGAATCAACTGTAGGATTCAGGACGAAGAAGTAGCCAATAACGTTGCTTTGGCAACAAGGACAGATTCCCCGCAACACTTAATTATGCTATCGCTGCCTCAGATGGGCTAGTAGTAGTTTAGCGCTTTTTTCCTCTATTCTTATTTCATCCATAGGCTGAAACAGTGATAGGAAATAGTTCCGGCTCCGGCCAGACTTGGGAATTCTCTAGGACCCAACCTCTCTAATGTGGGAAATCACTAGGTCAAAAAAAAATAGTACCGAACGTGAGGCGCGAAATTCAAATAAGGTCCAATAACACAAGTACCTATCACCTTATGACCCGGAGAGCTTACTGGATACTATTGAATAATAAATTATCAATCAATTACAAGAGCGCCATTAAAAAAGATCTTTGTCGAACTAGACAATCAATTATAATTGTGAATTGTTTACACATGTTTTCAATCAACTTTTTATCATTCAGTAGTGTTGCCAATAAGTGCTTTACTTATTTATTGATAACTATTTGTTTACTAGATTCGCAATAAGCGCCCCAGGTTATCAGGTGATCGGCGGTAGTTGCTATTGATAATTATTTATTCAACAGAGTGGCCAGTAAGCGTCCCGAGTCATAAGGTGATAGGTGCTTGTGTTATTAATAATTATTCATTTTACAGAGTGGACAGTAAGCACCATGGGTCAATCAGGTGATAGGTGCTTGTGTTATTGGACCTTTTTTGAATTTTTCACCTCATTTTCGGTACTATTTTTTTTTTCTCCATGATTTCTTACGTCAGAGAGGTTGGGTCCTAGAAAATTCACAAGTCTGGCCGGAACTATATCCAATCAATGGTCTGCTTGCGTCTTAAGCACGAAGCTGCGGTCGCTGTAGCTGAGACGCCACATATGTACATACACACACACACACTCACACACTTTTAATAAATCCTACCTCAATCATAAATCTTTCATTTGTTTATGCTTTTTTATTCGTTTCTTAGATATACATTAAACAGAATATTAGAGAACAAATTTAACGACTAAAGGAAAAAATTCTGAGAGCGCGCGAATTTGAAGAAAAAAAATTAAGCTTATTATAGCATAATTACTACGAACGCGAGTAAAACAAATAACCAACGTTAGACCAATTTTCAAGTAAATTATGATCAATGCGATAATTAGAACAGTATTTCTGAGTTTTTAGCTAGTAATGTAACAATTAAAAAATCTTAATTTGTAAAAATTCAATTATCATTGTCTTGTATAATCTAAAAAATTAAACAATGTATGTCCCTAAAAGTAGTTTAAAAGCAGCGATAATACGTGTATATGATTTATCCTTATCATTTGCTAAAATTAATTATCTTGTTGTTTTGATCCAAAAGCGTTGAATATATATACTTACCGTAACCCCTACTATAGTTACTGTAAAGTAGATATATGTTATTATACATATATACATACACCCTGGCCAAGCCCTGATCACACCGGGTAACAAAATCTATATTTAAGCCTGCCTAGGCCCTGGAATCAATGTAAGGACTGCCTATAAAGGCCCCGATCTTAGCCTTTGAATCACATTCTTGTCAGGCATCAGTACTGTTGGTTAAACTTCCAACTTTAAATACCTGAAAGATTAAATACTATAGCAATGATGCCGGGATGTGTTAAGAAAGAACAAGTTTAAATACATTTGAAATATATTTTCTAATTATTCAAGTGAGGACAATGGTGTTTAAGATTAAGTGAACGTCGCTTCACATATGCCCGAGCAACAACACACAATAACAGATTTCAACTTAATTGACTTACAGGCACACGCTACGCTTGTACGAACAGTTAGGTTAGACAAATGCGTGCACAACATTTTACAAGGGAATCAAAACCCTAACTCGCACGTTAGACAGATATACAAGCTCTTGAAGCAACACTGAAAGTTTCGTTCCGATTCTACGAAACGACAGGCAACGTACACATATATACTTGTACGCAGGTCACTGCAAGACCACACACAATGCCACACACACACATACAGCGGTGCAAACCGCTTTGCATGTCGCGACTCGCAATTGTTTATGTAAAACACTGATGTAATTATCGAAGCTCGTAAATTAGCGCATACGATTAGGTCGTGGCACAGTTCGCCTTGCGGCTCTTAATACCTGTAATGTCGTGGATCAGCCGCTCCGGGTAAAAGTGGTAAAAGCTCGTGGTCGACTAGAGAACAGCTCGTGGTCGACTAGAAAACAGCTCGTGGTCGCCTGGAGAACAGCTCCGATAATATGCGGGGACGAGAACAGCCCGTCCGCAAGGCAAGCGTAGTTGGAGGTCAGCTCCTTGTTAGCAGCAAGCCGTGAGGTTATGCGACCACGTTAGAGAGTAGCTCCGTGAACAGCACGTCGAGGTACTCTCTCACACTGATGTACAGTGACTCACTGACTGGCCAGCGCGCGCCGTTTTCACGGGCTCTCCCCCCTATCTCCCTTTCTCTCCCATTTCCCTTTCCCGCTTCCCTCTCGCCCTATACAACTCCCCTTCTTTCCCATAAGGTTACTAACCAACTCCAACAAGTACCATGTACCATGTAGAATGAAAGCATACATTTTGTGAAATATTTGTGCTTCA
Source organism: Copidosoma floridanum (assembly GCF_000648655.2). The sequence goes on from NW_019379563.1 coordinate 1,208,979, forward strand.
TTTAAGATCCATCCCACCTGATAAAACTCACGTGAGATCTTATGTGAGATCTCATCAGAGATCTCAGGTAAGATCTCATGCCAAATTCTCATGTGAGATCTCACGTGAGAGCGCGCGCCGTTTTCACGGGCTCTCCCCCCTATCTCCCTTTCTCTCCCATTTCCCTTTCCCGCTTCCCTCTCGCCCTATACAACTCCCCTTCTTTCCCATAAGGTTACTAACCAACTCCAACAAGTATCATGTACCATGTAGAATGAAAGCATACATTTTGTGAAATATTTGTGCTTCATTTAAGATCCATCCCACCTGATAAAACTCACGTGAGATCTTATGTGAGATCTCATCAGAGATCTCAGGTAAGATCTCATGCCAAATTCTCATGTGAGATCTCACGTGAGAGCGCGCGCCGTTTTCACGGGCTCTCCCCCCTATCTCCCTTTCTCTCCCATTTCCCTTTCCCGCTTCCCTCTCGCCCTATACAACTCCCCTTCTTTCCCATAAGGTTACTAACCAACTCCAACAAGTATCATGTACCATGTAGAATNCAGATTGGGGTTCGTTATGGACAAACTCCACGTTTTGCTTTGAATCAGAAAATTACTACGTATTAAGGGCTATAAAGTGTGCAAAGGGTGTTACCAAACAAATTTTCCAAACATATACACATATGTATAAATATATTAAGAAACTATTATTAATCATTAAATTTATGAGTCTTACAATGTATCACCTCAATTTCGTTCATATATTGCTCTTGATCGTTTTTTTGTTCTTACATCTCTTATAAAAATACTGATTCTGTGTGTTGTTTCACACATATACTTGTCCTTCTTTGATTCAGGTTTGTTGATGTAATTTGGATTGTTATTTAAATAATTTTGGAAGAGACCTTAAAAAGAAAAAAAAAATAATATATCATTACCTTCACTATAAACGATAACAGACGTGTGCTTGTACACCCGAGGCACTGTTCATCTAATAGAACGATTCAAAATGTGACGCGTTAAGGTAGTTCACTCAAAAAATTGATTTTTATTTAGACTTTTAATTTTTTAATATGTTTTAGTTAACAATTTAACTGATATAGTGTTTTTTTTTTTTAGGTAGCAAGAGGTACTCGTTTTTAAGCTATTGAAGTTCAGAGTTGACACTTTTTACACATAAGTATACGGAAAGCAAACTATCTAACTGATATTCTATCTAACAATATGAAAAGTATCTCTTCTGGAATGTTACAATGCATTTTAAAGCTTAGAAAACGAGGATTACCACTGGACTGAGTGAACCACCTTAAGCGTCATTACGTCTGTATGATATCATAGGTTACAAGACGTCATTGACTGTATGCTGACTGTATGTTGAAAGTCGAAAAAAGCAAAAATCATAAACTGAATTACGTACNAACACTTTTTCTAGCTGCGTATTGCAAAATAAAATCTTCCATGAGAAAATTTTCTTCTCGTTTCTTCATAAATCTCACATGAGAATTTGGCATGAGATCTCACCTGAGATCTCAGATGAGATCTCAAATGAGATCTCACGTGAGTTTTATCAGGTGGGTCTGATATCAGACAGCGCATGTCAGTAAAAAACCGTATGCAGCAGCAAGTATGCAGTTTGGGTATAGAGAACTTCCACAGAAAAACTACAGTCAGTAACATGAAAGTTACTACTACCACTAACATACCAATCTATATAATAATAATAGAGAAGCAAATAGGCAGAGAAGGAGGGGGCATTACAGAGGTTCTAATGAGTGCTCCCGAATGTTACTGGCAAACTTGCTGGAAATTCCAATTGGCTATATAAAGCAAGACGTAAATCCACAGATAACTAGACAAAATGACATACACGGTAACTTGATAAACTAATACCAAGCTATTAAACACAATATAATAACTCAACAGGCCAATCAGCGGCCGCCAAAGATTTAGTAATTATAGTAAAGTACATTTAATAATAACGCAAGCTTCGAACAAAACATAACCCAAAAAGCTTACTGCTAGCTTTATATATTTGTTATGAATAAATAATAACAGAGCTCCAATCACCAAACAACCCCAAGCGCTGAATGGTCGCTTTAATTATTTGTAAAAAAATGAATACAATAACAAAAGTGCCAATAACAACACAACCCAAGGCGCCTACTAGTCGCTTACTATATTTAAAACTGAAGAAAATAATACATAAACTTAACTCACCACACACAACCCTGAGCGCCTACTGGTTGCTTACTTAATTTAGAAAAAAATAAAATAATAACGTAAGCGTCAATCACCACAAAAACTAAGATTTTTACTGCCACTTACTAAATTAAGAAGTATACAAGGTAATAACATGAGCGCCAATCACAACACAAGCTGGACTGCTTACTGGTCGCTCACTAAATTTGGAAATAAAGAATATAACAACATAACTGCCCTTCACCACACAACCCTGGGCACCTACTGGTTGCTTACTGAATTAAGAAACAAATTAAAGAATAACATAAATCAACTATGCCAAAGTCACAAGAAGTCGAAATAGAAGGAAAACTTCAAATGCATCTTATGAATAAAATTTTAGGCATGAAGAAAATGACAAAAGAATTTATTAAGTAAGAGATCAGCTTTTCACTATAACCCTCATAGTAATTTCTTAAATCTTTTAGATTTTTAAAAAGGTAAAATATGTATTTGTATTTTTGTTGCGATAAATAATGTAGAGATTAGGCTCCAGGACTTGGTTGCTCTAGTAATAAAGTTTAGATAACAGAAAAAAATTTTTTAATGATAAATTTTTTGTGAGCTTTGAATCTTTGCAGCTCTAAAAAACAGATAGCCCTTTTCGTAAATTATACAGGAAAAACTGCAAATTAACGGCCCCTTGTGGCCAATGATTATTTTACGGCTTAAAGAACGCACGGTACTTTTTAGCATAATTTTATATTTTTTTTAATTTTTACAGCTTATTATGTGGTCAAAGAAACTGTATGGTTTCCGAACCAATACATTTTTAAGAAGGGTTTTTTTGTGAGAAATGGCAAAATAGATGAATAATTTTTCACTGAAAACGTTTCACTTTACATCATGTCAACACACTACGGTGTTCCATTGAGTGAGTCTCGAGCGAAACCGAGACGGGGGTGCCGCTAGTTGAATGTATACAAGCATATAAGTTTGTATATATATTCAGGAAAAAAATGGCGTCGCCTCTAGTCCTGGGTGCCCACGTTTTTTCTTGCTCCTGCTTCTAAGTCCATTATAGTGCTCCTGTTGCTGCTTTGCCAGTTGGGGTGTGCTGGGCTGGTGCAGTTGGTGTTTGTGCACATTAATTGACCCGAGTTTGGTTTCCTGTGCTTTGATTTTTGTGCTTGTGAACGTTTTTTGACTGCCCCTTTTGGAGTTATGTTTTTTGCTGTGTAATTGTGCTCTCTGTCTCTCTCTTTTCCTGGTGTTCACCAGAAGTGGTTCTCCCGGCCTCCGGGAAGCACGTAGATGAAAGCAACAATGAAAGAGGTTAGCGCACCCTGTTGAATAGTTCCGATAAAACACGATAAAAAAAAATTATATCAGGATAGATGTGTACGTGTCTTTGCACCAAAACCTGATATATTGATCAGTGTTTTCGTATGAATATCCCAGGATAATTTTATATCAACTTTATAGGATCATACATGTTTTAAACAGTATATTGTAAAATATATAAATTTTTTCCCATTCAAACATACGACTTACAATTGTTTATATGTTTTTTTAGGGAGAGTATATAGAGCTGACACAAAATTGTATCATGTCGTACAAGATTAATTACATTACCCAANTTTACCTGACCCTCGTCTACAACGTAGTACCGTTCAAATGGTTCTGGATCTGTAAAATAGTTCAGGTTCTTAGAATTTGTTTGAGCTATTATTCTGTAGAGGTTTATACGTAAATCTTGAACTGAGCAGTGAGTAACAAAAATTAGAGGTAGTTTATTCCGTTGCTATTCCTATCCAAGAACAAGTGCTTTTAAGGATACGCGATAAAATTAAGAAAACAAGCTGTTACAAAATTATTAACTCATTTTTACAGAATATATCGACGTCTTCAAATAAAAAAGCACTTCTTAATCACTTACCGTAACCCCCATTTACATATTATTATTATTATTATTGACCGCGTGACGCGAGAAGTGCTTTTTTTCGTCGGAGCCGTCGATATGTTCTTTTGGAAAAATATAATTTATTATTAAAAACATATCGACTCAAATTTACAGAAAACTCAATAATAACATACAAATAGGCTTTCTAATCTCTTTGNAAAAAAAAAGCATAGGTCAGATTCGAAGCCCAGAGCGCAAAAGCTAATCGAGCATTCTTGACCGCTCAGCTATCGATGACAAACATTCTAACTGAGTCATTAGCCATACATGAACTGTTTAACCAGGTATGAGGGCTTTAATTAAAATTGGAAATTTTTATTCAAATTTTGTTGTTTTAATTGTGTTGTAATGGAAGATTATTGTTTTAGTGTGTATTGCTCGGAATTCCGCTTTGGCCTTCTATACTTAAAGAGGATATATTCTATATTCTCTGGTAATGTATAAGTTCTTTTTCATCAGAGCTTAGGTTACATATATCTGCTCTGTTCCCCCACGACCGCCACTCGTGGATACGACTATACCTATATATACGGAAGGGGGCCAACTAATCAGAGGCGTGTAAGAGAGAGAAAGGTTGTACTGCTATTTGTCGTTTGTCTCTCTCATCTCGTCTCGCGGTCGGAGCATACAATGCTTCCTCCATGTATATATTCTCTAAGGTGGGCGCTAACTGGGGACGAGAAAGTTATCTTCTACCTAGCTTTTCCATGTACGCATTGAAAGATTTGAGAGCGAAGAGGTATATATATATATATTCGGGGACAGCTGTATAACTGTGTATATTGTAGATTGAATCCCACCAAAGAAAGACGGAATTCCATGTGTGATTACTTCTGTAATACCTTCAGGAAAGCCACGTGGCATTACATATAGTTTTACGTATGGCATTACATAAGGGGTTTTAGCTTGGTAATGCCATATGTAATTCCATTTGAAAAAACACATAGAATTACAAATTGGAAGAAGGAAAAAAATTTTGTCATTTAGAAATAACTGCAGAATACTTTAATGCGTCATTTACTGTGAACAATTAATGTTACCATCAGGATGATAACTCCAAAACAAGGGGATTCATGTTATATTTCAGGAATAAAAAAAAAAATTGAAAAATTAAATTTTTTACATAGAAGTAAAATCAGCTGAACCCCCTTGTTTTGGATTTATCATACCGATGGTAAAACAAATTGTTATCCGCAAATCACTTATTATGGTATTTTGCAGTTATTTGTAGATGATAGAAATTTTTCTTTTTCCAAGTAGTAATTCCATGTGTTTTTCCATGTGGAATTACATATGGCATCACCAAGCTAAAACCCTTTATATGATGCTATATGTAAAATTATGTGTAATCCCAGCTAAAAATTTGTCATAAGTTCTTACATAAGTTCTTATGTAATTTCTTATGTAACTTCTTATGTAATTTCTTACATATGTTCGAATGTAAGTTCTCATATAAGTTCTTCAAATAGAACTTATGTCAGAACTTGTACACGATCTTACATTTGCTTATCAACCGAGAACTTACGTAAGATCTTATGTAATTTCTTATGTAAGTTCTTATTGAAGTTCTTATAAGAGTTCGTGTATCAGTCGTTCAAACGTATTTAATTACTATCCACATGCATACACGATGAATTTTAAAATTTTTTCTGCACAAAAGCTGTTAAAATAGCTAATACAAATAAGTAAATACAAAAAAAAGCATTTCTTACCTTCACTAAGGGGATTTGAACCTAGTCCGGAGAATTCCTAGTCAAGTGTCTTACCCATTCAGCCTGAGTGGATTTGATACATGGGAAAGAATTATTTTGTGGATAATATTTAACACCTTGGTTATCTCATTGGTTATTGAACATTTTATAAACGTACATATAACATTGTTTTGAGTCTGCTAATGCGTTTCTTGACAATAAATCTAGTAATTGATTTTACAACTACTTTTCGATCACAGATTTTATTTGAACTTTACTTGTACTTTTTATTCTAAGGGTAAAATAATCTATTTTTTAAAGTGTAATAAAATTATTGTAATTGTTACAACAACAAAGTTGAGGATTAACTTCTTCTCTTCAATACTTTAATGTCGGTATCAAAAACCAGTAGCAAAAATAGTTTCTCACTAATATAAACATTACTCAAAAGATTACATAAATTCTTAAAATACAAGTTACTACATGAAATAAAGTTTTTAAAAAAGTATTTGATTTAAATAAGAAGTGGAAAAACACGTTCCTTAACTAGTATCAGAGATTGTAGAAAGCAATAATTTGAGGACTCAATAACATCGATGTTAGTATCAGATGTACCATATGAGGACGTCAATTCTTTCCCATGTATCAAATCTACTTTGGCTAAGTGGGTAAGACACTTGACTAGGGATTCTCCAGACCAGGTTCAAATTCCCTTAGTGGAGGTAAGGGATGCTTTTTTTTTGTATTTACTAATTTATATTAGCTATTCTAACAGCTTTTATGCAGAAAAAATTTTAAAGGTCACCATGTATGTATCTAGATAGTAAATAAATCCGTTTAAACGACTGATAGCCGAAGTCTTATACGAACTTACACAAAAACTGACATAAGAAATTACATAAGATCTTAAGTAAGTTCTTGGTTGATAAGCAAATGTAAGTTCTGACACAAGTTGTGATAAAGGAACTTATATGAGAACTTACGTAAGAACTAACATAAGAAATGACATAAGAAATTATATAAGAAATTACGAAAGAACTTATGTAAGGCTTATGACAAATTTTTAGCTGGGATGCCATATGGCTTTCCTGAAAGTATTACGGCAGTAATTCTACATAGAATTCCGACATTTTGTCGTATTTATTAGTAAAGCAGTAATTACTCATATTAAGTATTAAATACGAAGATTTACTCAAGTTTCATTATTGTAATAAATTACTACGAGTGACAAAGAATAGCGTTTATTGTTGTTAAATTTACAAAGAGTTCGTGAGTAAATAAAATTTTGAAGCGTGGAATAATCAATGAAGTGGGAGTATTTAATAATGAGAGTAATTTGCAAATAAATGATGCTCACGAATGTCATTATGAATTAGACTTGTATGCGTCGCCTACATTAATTATTAAATTTTATTTTCATACTTCTCTTTATTTTTCTAACCCTGTCCTTTATAGGTTAATTTGGATGCCAATATTGGCCCCACAATGCCCCATTACACTGCGCTATCTATCTCTATGTATTTGCCCCGTTTGGAGTGTTTAGACTTACATGGTAATTGGGTTACCAATATAGGCCCAACATGAAGCCCTCTTAAGCTTTCTGATCGGGAAGGAACATCTTCTCCTGCGCACGCGTGAGTCAACTCACACATGCATTGCCGGTGCGCTATCTGAGGAAGAAGAGTCGCGTACTCACGTGGCGCCACACACTTATTGTATAGCTCTCGACGCGAGCACAGCAATCCTACTGTACAATATTAATAAGAGCCTTTTGTATTTTCATACAATAAAAGCTGTCGTGAGTGCTCATTTTCCCTCGTGCTCCTTTTCTTGTGGAAGCACGTACAGTTTTGCCTGTGCAGGACTACACCTCCACACATATACATGGTGTGTGCAAATTTGTGTCACGTCTCAAAGGTCGAATTAAGGTTATATATACCGGGCAGGCCCTGGCCAGTATTGTAATGACGTAGCGGCCACGGTAGCACAGTGGTAAAGGCTGTAGTTCTTGTAGCTCGGGGGCTTGGTTGGTAACACATGCTCACGAGTTCGAGACTCGGCCTTCACTCACTTGGCTCGCACCTCTGGGCTCTGAGAAACTTATTTCTTAAGTGCGTATTACCAACATAGAGATAATATAATAGAGGAAGCGAACTATATATTAATATACAGAATTCTTCTGTAAGTGGAAGCGTACGGTCAGTAGATAGAGGAAGACGACTGTTTTGGTATTGCATCTCTCTCTGCTGTCTGCATTGATTGGCTGCTGCTTGACAGTGTATATAGTAGTAGTTGTAGTAGAGCAGTAGGTATATATATTGAATTAGAGGCAGAAGAGGGCATTTAAAATAGCCAATCAGGATAAGAGCAGAGAGAGATGCAAGACCAACACAATCTTCTTTCTCTGTCTACCATCTGCATGTGGTCACGGCTTGTTCGCTTCCTCTATTATATTATCTCTATGATTACCAAGGGTGTAAGGTGTGATCCGCAATCGCCGCCAGCAGTTACATATATAAGACGTGACAACGTTGCGTGGTTGGGGGCGCTACTGTCGATTTACTGGTGATGTGATCCGCAATCACGCCAGCAGTATAAAGCAGAGAACGTCGGTCTACTTACTCTTTTTCACCACCTGGAAGCTAGCANTTCAGTATTTCATATTTATATCGCATATGTATTTACTTATGTTTTTTTGTATTCTTTCTTCTATGTATTTTACTGTGTATGTTACCAGTTACTAATAGTCGTAAATTCTATGTACTATACGCTTCTTAAATGAAGTTAGCGTTCATACCTCAGCAAGGTCAGAACCTTTAAACAAAAAAAATACATTTATTCATGTGTTCTGCGCGCGCGCATATCATACTATATTTGTATACTTATATACAGACATATCTGTATTATACTGATCTGTAGACAAAAGTGGGCGATTACTGGGCGAGAGTCATGCCAAGTCAGGCCAAGCTGCGTCCAAGTCAGCGCTGTATTACAAACCCACTGGAGGCCAAATCAGGTGCCAAGCTGCGGTCATGGTGGGTGGCGAAGTAGCCTAGCTTTTAGTTTCGCCCACTTTCAATTTCTACTTGGGCTATTTCCTATTTAAATCCTGGCCACTATTAAATAATAAATTATCAATCAGTTACGAGAACGCGGATTAAAAACATCTTTGTCATACTAGACAATCAATCAAAATTTTAAATTGTTTCATACGATATCAATTAACTTTTTATTATTCAATAGTGTGGCCAATAAGTGTCCTGGATGATTAAAAAATGGGTGCTTTACGTATTTATTGATAAATATGTACATACTAGATTCGCAATAGGCGCTCTAGGTTATACAGGTGATAGGCGTTTGTGTTATTAATAATTATTTATTTAACAGAGTAGCTAGTACGTACCCCAGGTCATCAAGTGAAAGGTGTTATTAATAATTATCTATTTGATAAAGTGGCCAGTAAGCGCGCCGGGTCATTGGGTGATAGGTGCTTGTGTTATTTATTAATAATTATTTATTTGATAGAGTGGCCACCCTCCTTCCGAAAATCAGGTGATTTATCACCTGATAAATCACCTGACAAATCACCTGATTTCTCATGCCAAAATCTCATGTGGACTTTAAAAAAAAATGNATTTTTGAATATGTACAAAAAAAAAACTAGAAATCATATACAATTTCAAGTTTTTTAAAAATTGTTTAAAAATACTTTAGGCCCTCAGTTTTACTGTTATCACACGGATGATACCGTCTCTACTGATAGATATATGTTGAAAAAAATCTGATTTTAAACTAATTTTTATTAAAAACTTGTGAAAAGATTACAGCTGTAATTTATAGCTGTATCTATAGCTGAATTTATACATTATTATAGCTGTTTTATAGGTAGTTAAAGCTATAATTTATAGGTATAATTACAGCTATAAATTTTTAACTGAGATAAATCGTTTAACTGACATAAATGTACCTACGTCACTCGGGAATCCATCGATATCTTGTAAATCCATAACATTGAAGCACACGTCAGAACGTGTATATCACAATTGTAGTTGTTCGTTCAATACTTTCACAATATTTTGGCAAGCTCAGCTCCGTGGGCCTTAAGACAAGAAGTTTCATATTGACATTTTCAGTCATATCCGCATTGAATACCAAACCAGTAGAAATTAGACGAGAATCAAATAATAACATCATATGACACCATTTGAAGACTAAAATTATAAGAATATTTGTGTGTATTTGCACCTGACATATTTTATAAGACCTTATATACCGAGGAAACATCAAAATACTAAGTAAAAATTAATATACACGAAGTTAAACGTATATGATCCTATATAGTTTATGCATATAGTTATTTCCTTGTTAGACATGGTACAAATGTATAAAGAATTTTCTTATACAAACTTATCAGAAGTGTATCAAGAAAAACCTATGTCATAAAGTTTGCGTCATTAAATAGGGATATTTAATTCTGAACGGGTAATGCAAACAAGTCGAAAAATAAACAAGTTGTAAATAAACATCAAGGTTCGCCGTACGCAACCATCAGAAAATAACCTATATAAAATAATATGTACAAATATTTTGTAAATTACCATATGTACTTTTGTTATCCACATATAGGTATATTTCGTTCCGAATCACGGTAAATATTTTAACATCATTTACACCGATACATTGGGAAGACCAAAAATTTACTGATAAAATATTATACCTCGCAATTTTATGTCCGGTCAGAGATTAGTTGGGAGATTGCTGACTGCCCTGCTACGGAGTGTGCCCACTTTTTTCCAGTGGTTCGAGCGCCCCGCCGCGGCCAAGCGGCCGAACCAGGCGCACATTTTTTTTTTATTTGAGCAGCACGGTAGGGGTATGAGAAGAGTGGATTCGCGTGGAAATGTCCATATAGGCGCACATTATGGAGACGCGTGGAAGGGGTATACCGAATGTGCGCCTACGAGGAGAGGAGTGGAAATGTCGGCTATATAGCTGTATATATCTGAACGCACAGCCAAAGCAAGCGACGATACGAGTTTTTCTTTTTTGAGAGTCTTTGGACTCTGCAACTGAGTACATGCTATATGTATATATTTAACTGACTTGCTCTCGCTCTGGCTTCAATGTTATCCATAAATCTTATTTAATTAAATCGTGGAACTAAATGCTCATTAATTATATACACAGAATTTTGATTTCAATACATTATGTTTTAACTCTCCCGTACTCTTAAAATTCCCAAATCCATTTATGTTTTCAAAAAATTAACCATTAATTTATTAATTTCACACATCCTAACTTCTGTAAACTGTAGGACAAGCTCCGGAGGATATCCATGAACATATGTGACTTCGAAAGA
>NW_019379563.1:1227664-1290027 GCF_000648655.2 Copidosoma floridanum
AAATAATTTTTACCAAAACAAACATACAAATATTCGTAAATATCAGCTTTTCTGCATATTGATGAATAGTTATTTAATTTTTGAAATAACTAAATCATTTATACATTTTTTAAATTTTTTTTCAGAAAAAAAAAATTCAAGCAGTTTTACATTTTTTTTTCTTATCAACGGTTATGTGTACAAGAACCTGTTACAACGTTCATTGATTTTTATTTTTATTTTTATTCTATCGATTTACTTATTCGTGATTTTTTGACTTAAAGAATTTCGTCACAAATAGTGGGGTAAAAGTACAGAGAGGTGAGAAGTGCAGCAAATATGCAGCAATGCTGGCTGTTATGTTGCTCACATGGACATACCTATGTATATACTTTTATGCATACTTGATCAATTCTTTCTTATTTTATTAAAAAACAACTTGTTGGTCTTTATAAAAATTTAATAGGTTTATCTCATAGTTATACATAGTACAAAAATTGGGAAATTTATTCAGTTCATTTCCTTATAAGTACAGTTAGTAAATTTTCTATAAGGTTACATGTTAAATAGATTCGTAATTTTTTGTGGGTATTTTTTATAATACAACGAATATACATTAAACATTCCAATAATATGGCAAAAAATTTATGTGTGATGAACGTCCTAAAGTGACATTCACTGGCGTGTTATACTACTCTATTGATGATAAGGTGGTACCACATGTTTTTTCTTACCCTTTTAGCTGTGCATATATTTTGAATATTAAAACGCGATCCGAAATAAGTGTGTGACCGGATGTGACAGATGCGTTTTATGCTAAGTGTATGTAGCTGGTCTTTTCACACGGAGCGAGACGACTTTACAAAATTGCTTCTAGAATTCGTTAAACTGGAAATTATGATCTAAAACTTGGCCCAGCCCTTCTTAAGACTTCAAACTATAATGCTGTGCTAATAAAAGTTCGTTTTTCGAAAATTCATAACACACTTGTGTTACCTTGTCTTGAATGGATTTGCATAGCTCTATACTAACCTAAAAAGTGATTTTTAAAGGGATTTCAATCATTTTAATGTTGAAGTCTGTAAAAACTATTATAACATGGATTAAAACTTCGCATGATTACTCTTTGAATAGTTTTTATCAGTCCTGTAAGTTTTGGTTACGTGTATTATTTGTATCATAATTTTTTTATGCTAATTCGGCAGTCGCTCATGAGAGCGCTGTTTTTTATCGTGTTATTTCTCAATATTTGATATTATAACACATGCTGGAAAAATATGAGTGAATTTTGAACAATCTTAATATTACTATTCTCAATTTTCATAAGATTTTGTTATTATTTTACATAAATAAGCAAGGTCTTTAACTAGCAAAAAAATGCTACGTATATCGCGCTTTACAAATTGCTAGAGTCAATGAGGATAATCAAAGTGTTTTTAATGTATATATTTTTTAAAAAGATCAAAGTTTTATCCGTCTATTAAATAAATCATTTAATTTCTTTAATCTATAGCTGCTCTCTTTAAATTTTGAAAGGTTCTGAAAATTCTATGGAAAATTATTCTGTAAACTGTTCCTATATAGGTATATACAATTACTACATATATATGTAGACAAAATAGGATGTCTATGTATGGCCAAAATCTTCCCTTGGAACATCACGCCATTATCTGACGCAACGCATTTGCCACAAGAAGACTAATGTGTGCTAGATAGGGTGCTTACGTAGAATATTCCGATTGGAGTTTTTCGATATTTTACTGGCTCATATGTTATCTTGAAAATTTGTACTTCGCCTGTTTTACTTTCGAGTTTCTTTTCTAATTTCAATTTTAAATTTTCGCGCCGTTTGATGAAGCCGAGAGAAAGAAAGAGAAAAAGAGAGCGCGCGCGCCTGCTACCAGTGTACTATCAGTGTAGGGGAGACCGGGGAATGACAAGCTTACAAGGTAACTCTAGAACCTCAGTTTCTCCCGAATGATAAAATATTTTCAATTCAAACCTTGTGAATAACGATTCCTAATGTGATTACTTTTTTCCTCTCCAAGTAAAACACTAAACAATGCAGCGTAAGTATAATGAAAAAAATGTAAAATTTTATCTAATAGAGTGCCTGCTCTCACATTTTTAATCGCACACACTCGGTACAAACGAACCTGTTTTAAACTATCTTATGATGTATATTTTGTAGATTAAACCTTGAGCTTCAACATGCTTTTTTTTAATTTGCTGTTGAAGGCATGGAAAAAAAGTTTTTTAAAAAATAATAACGTGTTCGATATGGGGAATGACCGGCACCTTAGGGCGGGGTGCTACTAGCACGGGAGTTCTCTATATTATCGGTGATCTTCGACCGTAAACAGATTTCCTAACCTTATCCAGACATGTAAACATTGTGATATACAGTGATACACCGTGATACACAAGGTGATTTAGTTTTTAAGATGTTAATTGTTTAAGCCAATTTTACAAATGGTGCGTCACAAAAAAAAAAGTAAACAAGGGAACTGGGATGAGAACTAAATGTCAATCAAAAATCAAAACTATAATTCCAAAGTTACAACTTCATTTAATTTAAAATATTTGCTACATATATACATGCTCTCGTCATTTTTTTATTTTAATTTTATGTGTAATCAATAAAAAAAACTTCTTTTTCAAAGTTCATTTTACGAGTTACCCTAAAAAATCATCGTNAGGCGCAGAGTAAGTTGTTCGGAGAATTCTCGCTATGCTTATAAACGCGGTTCATTAGCACTTGGCGCCCGACGAGTAGCGCTGCAGTTAAAAAAGCAATCATTTTCGATGGCCGGCGCTGCACTGGTAATGGCACGTATTTATATTTTTCCCCTCTTCTTTTGTACTCGTTTCCTACCTCCCCTCCCGAGGAAATAACTCGATCGAACGAAGCCGCGGCAGTTTGTATACTTCCACCGGTGAAAATCAAGCCCCGTGAATTTAATTGCGCGCAGCTGCTCGAGTGAGACGGCGACTTTGCCGTTGTGGGGCGAAAGATGCCTCTCACACTGTACAGGTCCCACTTCTCCGTTGGTTGTGCTGTACCATACATCTACACAGTATACGTGCATAAAAAAAAAAAAAAAAAAAAAAAAAATCAATTTTTACCGATTTAATAACCATTTCTTTGACGAGATTGGACAACAGACGTAAGAAATTATATAACTTCTTTATTTATGAATATTCAGGATTCGCTGTTGCACAGTTCGAAGGATAATATTTTTTTACGAATTTAAAAAAAAAAATTTTACTGTAGGACCTTCTAGACCTAAAAAATTTTTTTTCTTCAAAAAATTCGTGACAGTGTATTTAACATTGTCAAGTTTACCGTGCGGTAGCCGAGCCCGCCGACAGGCATACAGCAGCGGCGTAGGAGAGAGACCAGTGCTCGAGTTTGGCTCTGCTGTTCAACTGAACTTTCACGCTTGAAATTGGATAAAATATTTATGCAAAAAAATCCGGTATACGCGAAGGATCTTCAATTCATATTAAATTAAAAGTACTTAAATGTTATACTCACTATAACTCAAGATTAACTTACAAAACAAAGTGGCTTTCGACATCCACAAGAATTGAGCCAATACATTTACTTTCCGTAATATCTGACTCATCAATATTGTTATCAATTTTGTTGTCTGACATATTTGAAATACGCTAAAAATCACTGTACATGTGATGCTATTGTCGTGTTTGACGGCTATCCTGATGACAGTAATTTATTAACATAAACCGCAGAGAGATTCAGAATTTTTATCCCTACTCCAAAACAATTGTATTAATGTTATAGGCCAGGTATCAATTTATATGATACAATCGATATTTATGCAACTGCCTCCTTTAAATTGATATAAAAAATAAATTGCATATTCATGTAAATCTCGTCAAGCTACCCCAAATTCATTCCAAAAGGATTTTCATAGGTTGTACGAAAGGTAAGATACATTAGGTTTTACGAGCACGTCCGATTTGAAGTGTGAAAGTTCAATTATTAAAATACAACTATTAAACTTAAATCGCACCAAATTTTAGAAATCGACAATGTTAAATACGCTGTCATTAATTTTTTGAAAAAAAAAAAAAAAATTTTCTCGGCTCCAGAAGGTCCTAGAGTATACATTTTATTCAAATTCGTAAAAAAATATCAGCTTTTGAACTGTGCAAAAGCGAATCATCAATATTCTTAATTTAAAAAATTATATGATTTCTTACGGTTGTCGTAAACCAATATGGTCAAAGTAATCGTTATAAAATCGGTAAACATTAATTTTATTTTCTTAACTTCAACAGGATATTAAATTTAAATAGTTTTTTTGAATTTTTAAGTCAGGTTTGATCAAAATTAGACGGTACCAAAAACTTTGACGCATTATGCAATTAAGCCCTTTCAAAAATTTTGATCGTTAATCATACAAAAAAGTTCAAAACCGATTGTTCTGAAATTTGGTATACTTACTTGTATTAGTGATAGCAGTATATTCTGAATATTTCAAGTTCGTAGATACTTATATGTTCGAGATAGTCAATGTGGAAAAAAAAAACTTTTTGAACTTTGAACGCAATTTATTAATGAACGAAAAAACGTTGTGACTTTTAACCATTTTGTCGGTTATTATATGGGGAACAAAGAATCTATGAGGCGTATACGGCAAAAGACGCACTGGAGAGGAGATATTCTGCAAAAAGTAAAAAATTCATTTATTTTTTAGGAATTGTTAAATTACAAAATGATGCCCCACCAACTCAAATTGTGGATAACTAAGCTCGTAATCAGCGAATTTTTTTATGATGTATCCAAAAATAAAAATTTGTCATAACGAAAAAATGAGGTCATCTTGCTTTCTTAACTGAGCTATATGTCCGTAGTAGCATCGATATAAAGTACATGTGGGAACGTGTGCTGCTTACGACACACACAATAAAATCAATGGGTTTCCTGTAGACCACAGTGATTACCATAGATAATTAGTCGATTTAAAATTATGTGTACGTATTAATTTTAAACCCTTATAAATCAAGATATATGTTTCTTGGAATATTTACATGAGTATAAATTTTAATTTGAAACTTGATAGGCGTGTATACCTACAAGTAATCTACCATCTCACCTAATCGACTAAAACGTTGTATACAATTACTTTTGAATATAGTAAGTTTTTTATAATGAACAGCAACGCAGTGGAATTAGGAATTTTACCATATCACATAGTAAATTTTACTTTAGAATGTGGTACAATTTAAAATGATTACAATAAAATTTACTATATTGTACAGTAATCATTATACTATAACGCTGTTAACCGTGCTAGACATAGTAATTTTTATTATGCTGTGCAATAGTTTTTGGAGTGCTGCTACATGATAAAAATTATTTAAAATAAAATAAAAATTTCTATAAACGTAATAATTTGCGTCATCAGGTGAATGTCTCAGCTTTCCTAAAAAATATAGTAATTTTTAGTACAGTTATAATAATTTTTTTAACACCACTGTTCTTAGTGTACGAGGTATGATGAAATAGTAAGACGAATTTTTATATTTTGTCGACTGCTTACGTTTGATTGTAAATTTTTTTTTATATAGTGTAGTGGTACACTTAAAGTGATAATATCTTTACATTTTCAACTCCATAGTGTGTTTGTTTATGAAGAACAAAAACAATTAAAAGTTGTGATGTGCTCAGCTATTTTCTTATGTCAAAAAAAATTGACCAAAGAGTTTTATGTAATAAATGAAAGTCAATTGTCTTAAATCTCTTGAAATGTCATCAATGGCATACGATAAATTTACGCTGAGCAAGAAAAATATGTATGAGTGATATGAGCTGTTTAAGAAGGCCGAAAGGGTGTTGATGATGAACCTTGCCCTGGATGCCTCAGTAGCTAGCACGTCAATAACAAATGAAAACATTACAGAAGTAAAGAAAACATGTTGGAGAAGTAGCTAATGATCTCGGTATCCCTGATAATTTATGTCAAGCAATTTTACAGGATATTTTGGGTATAAGACGCGTGTCGGTAAAAAGTGTTGAATCACTAGCTAGATTATTGCTCGTTCATAAATTTTTTATGCAAAAAAACGCTGTGATGATACCATAGCCTTCATGTTCGCCAGATATGGAGGGGATAAAAACTAAATCGCTGAGAGTCTCAAGGACATACCAAAAAGTGCTTTAAGGATTGGTAAACGTGTTGGCACAAGTGTATTATATCTAATGTGGGTTACTTCGAAGATGAAAATAAATATTGTCGAATAAATAAATATACTTTGACAACACTAAGAATTCACCTTGCTTTTTGATTACACCTCTTATATTTGTGCCTAAGGTGCAAACGACGTTTTTCTCTGCGAGGGCATGCAATTGCTCTTGGGAACACTTTGCGCCCATGGTAAGAAAAAGTACACAAGGAGTCCCTCGGGCCTTGTGCTTGTCTTCGCGACATGCGCCACCAGGTATGAAAACTACCATTCCCTACCTCGGGCGTTTTTGAAAGGCTTGTGTGCTCTCGGTAGGAAAAAAAAAGGATTCGCCACATAAGCGCCATCGCACTGTGACTACTTACGTCCCTTAGGACCAGCTTTGCAGGTTCCTTGGGCCGCAAAATAGCCCTGGAGACGAAGGAACTTATTCGACAAAAACTGCTATTTTTACCCTGCGCTATCAGTGCAACTACTGTTCTACGCCCTCGAGCCACACTTTATGCCCTTGTAATCACTTTAGGCGCACGAGCCGAAAATTTTTTGCGCCCTCCAGACTGAAAGTACTTTTCTGCCCTAAGGTTCAAAGTGATTACAAACGCACAAAATTTGGCCTGAGGGCGCAAAGCGGTAGTTGCACTTTGTGCAAGATAAGAAATGTACTAAATTGAGGCCCTGAAGGCTCAAAGTATTTTTCCACTCTAGCATAGTGTGCTCAAGGGCACAAATGGTACATTACATCACTAGAACACAAAGTACAAACATGTACGCCCAAAGGGCGCGCTTGTCCGAGTCGCGTATAATATTTTTCTTACCGAGGGCGCAAAAGGCAATTTTGCGTCCGTGGGCACAATTTCCACCCAGTAAATCGCTTTGGACCCTAGGGCACTAAAGTACTTTGGGCCTGGAGGGCGCAAAAAACTTTTCTGCCTGTGGGTCCAAAGTGATTACAAGAGCGCAAAGTGTGACCCGAGAGCGCAAAGCAGCTGTTGCACTTCATGCCCATGGTAAGAAAAGTGCACTTTTTATCCTTGGTAAGAGAAAAAAAATACGTGACTCGTGTACAAATGTATAACAACCATGCCTTACGAGTGCTCGAGTTTGTACTTTACTCCTAGTGATGTAAAATTTTATTTTCCGCCCTCGAGTGGTTTTGGGAGGCTGGTACTTCCTCGGGCGAAAAAGCAGTTTTCCGGAACTCGTTCGAAAAGTCTCCTGTACGAACCTCGTTACGTCCCTCGCCTTCGGCTCGGGCCGCAAACCTCTCGGTTCGCAAACAGAGACTTTTCAAACTCGTAGGAAAACTACCATTCCTACCTTGGCCGGTTTTAAGGGTTGGGTGTGTCCTTCGTAAGGCAAACAGCGTTTGGCACACAATTACCTTACATCTAGGGATACCTTGCGGTCAAAATAGCCCCGGAGGTGATGACACTCTTTGGGAGGCTGGTACTTCCTCGGGCGAAAAAGCAGTTTTCCGGAACTCGTTCGAAAAGTCTCCTGTACGAACCTCGTTACGTCCCTCGCCTTCGGCTCGGGCCGCAAACCTCTCGGTTCGCAAACAGAGACTTTTCAAACTCGTAGGAAAACTACTATTATACACGACAGGGCATAAAATGTTGGTTTATTTGATCAGGATCGAGGGTGTTTTACTACCTAAAGAAATATTGGAAAAGTTTTGTTAAAAAACCCTTTAAAAGTTTCGTCCGAAAATCCCTCAAGCAGGAATGTAGATTCCTAATCCTTCGAGCCCATCAAAATTAAAGAGTATAAAGGATAGTGTAGCTTAAGTGTCCAAAAGTCACTGTGGCTGCGCTATTTTTGGAACTTGCTGTGAAAGTTTTATAGATTTTTCGAGGAAAAAAGTTGGAAACGCATGGATTAATAAGTCCAGACTAGAAAATTGGAGATAAATTTCAAAGGTGGGCTTATTTTTAAAGTTAAATTTAAAGTTAAACGATAGCTACAAGAAATCTTCATTATGCAACGTATCATCGATCGTGATTATCACTTTTTCATGCGTCAGACTGAAACATCGGCCCCTATTTATATGCACACAGAATCAGTATTGGCTCATGTTATACAAAAAAAGTAATCTGCAGTAAAATTCCCTACCCTGTCCAGTATCATCAGACATCTTATCCAACTTAAGTTAACATGATTAATCATAGGTCATATTATACCTCGGTGGTAAAAAGAATGGACCAATCTAAAAAAATAAGTGGATGTTACTTGTGCCACCAACTTAACAAAATATTAATAATATTTTGCCTAAAAAGCACTAAAAAATTTGCTGTCAGTCTTTCAAAAATTAAATTTCATGTCACAATTCCAAATGTTACTTTCATTTTGGACAAAAACTACTGCTATTACATAAGAAATCAAGTTTCTTACGATCACATCGCCGATCATTCCAGCCCAAACGTTGATGTTCTAGCGATATTGAGTTGTCTCTCCTGTCAAATGAGGGTTTATCATCAGCCCAATAGTGGTGGTTATGCTGGTTGAGCATTCCATTTTTGTGAACGTACACTCGTCTGACTACAGAATGGTGTACACGAAATAGGGATTAGCGCGCATTTGTGTTAACAAACCACCACAAAAGTTCATTCGTGGCTGTCGATCACGAAACAACAACTCCTGGACGCGACGGTAGTGATACGAGTGTTTACCAGTTTCTTGGATCACCTTTTGGACGCGGCCAATAGAATCGCCAATTTGTCGCGCAACCGCACAAATCGAGGTGGTCGGATCTTCCTTAAACAGATCTTTAATCTGCTATACTTCATGTTGGGAACCAAAACATCGCGCGGGCGTCCTGCATCCGCTCTTCCTCACTGTATTGCATGCGAGCTCAAACGCGATTCATTGTGTACGCCACGTTATAAAGTCTGAGACCGTGACTAGATCTAATTACTTGCAAGGAAGAAAACATTCTGCCATTCGATTTTGACGTATTTTGAATACAAAGTTGAATACAGCCAAGACAAGTTCTGGCTTCAGAACTGCCGGAGGAAGTAGTATTTTCTAATGTCGCGACCACTCGTGGAATTGACCACGAGCATTGAAAGGAAGCTAACAGGAAGGATTGTACTGAATAACCTCGGTATCAAAAAATTAGTTGCTACCAATTGAGCTACATTGAGTTACAACATACTTGAAAATTATTTCTCTACATACTTATGCTAATTCAGTAAACACCAATAGAAATAGCATAAATTGATTTATAAATCTATCAAGAATAGATGTAATTGTCAACCGCACGTCACATACCTGACTCCCTAGCATCAGCAAAATTTTCGGTGGAAAAAAAATAAAGGTACTGTCAGCTTAGATAATATTTTCATTTTTTTTGCTTCTTTTAATCAAAGTGTAAGCAATAAAAACTGCTCTACCGCAATTCTACAAAAATTAAAATCGAAGCTGCTAAAAAAAAGTCAAGAGCGCATAGAATCACAATGTTTTTTGTAGATTTAAAAAAGAATTAAATTCTTGAAGCAAATGTTAATTCACCACGTATTTGTTCCTTTGTAACAGTTAACTATGACTTAGTTTATCAGCTTCGTGTGCGCGTGCTTGAATCACATCAAAAATGTCATGTTGATATTTTGTAACGAAATACGAATTTAGTGATCGCGCGCTTGGTCGCATAAAAATCAAAGATTATAAGAAAAAAAGGCAAGAGTGCATCGAATCTCAATGTTTTCAGAAAAAAAAAAAAAAAATTGAATCCCTTAAGCCAATACAATTTCACCACGTATTTTTTATTTTTCTACTGTAAATTATCACTTAGTAGCCCTGCTGCATACGTGCGTACATACTTACTTCGAGTAGCAGCAAAACATGCATCAAAGGAATGAAAACAAGTGTTCGCTTCAACTTCTAAATATTTTAAGCTTGTTAGAATAAAGAAGGGGGACGTTTATTTATTATACTTGCTTGATGAAAAGTAAGATATTTTTTTACATTAAAAATAAAAATCAAATGTTTCGGTTGGACGCCGTTCCGCCGCGTAGACAACTCTTTTGCCACAAGTTGACTATATTCTGTACTCTAGCTTTTTTTTAAGAAACTTGAAAGTCTTCGATCATGCTCGTTATTTCGCGTGACCCATGTCGTAGTAGCGAAAAAAGCAGCGAACAAGTAAATAAAATGCCAGTTCAACCATTTGATTAGACATTAGATTTTGTGTAATTGGAATGGATTTTACGTAAAAAAAATAAAAAAAATAATTAAAAAACATTTCCCATGGTGGAACTTGGTGCTCGAACTTTGTGCCTAAGGGACCAAAAGTTTACGACCTGCCTACTGAGCTATCACGAGTTCATTATGGTTCAGATTTCACATATATTTAGAAGAAGCCCTTAAAGCTCAAGCTAACTGATACTAATCTTTTATTCGAAATAGGTTTAAGTTTACGAAGTAGAGTTTTGCATTTGTGGGACTGAAAGACTCACGCTAAACAAATGCGCTTCACTCGTGCAATCGTCCGGTGCTCACGTATTTGTATTTTACTTTTCCAGTAAAAAGAGCTTATCTTGCCATAATCACAAATTAATTTAAAACATGTTGGTATAAGTAAGGGAGACCGGGGTAATCGTGGCCACCTGGGTAAACAGGCCACTGGATATATTCAACCATTTAATTGAGATAAAAATGGAATATATTTTTTTTTTATTGAAATATATCTCTACTTACATGCCGTCAATAAAATAAAACCATAGAATGACTTTTTGTTAAATTTTTAAATAATTAAATTTGATAGTTAAAAAATTTGGAGGAACAGCTACATTATTAAACTTGCCTGAAGCGGAAAATACATCAAATCGATTCAAAATTGACACAAATTGAAAGTTTGAACCTCAATCTACAATCTGCTTTTTTTTATTTTACCAAATATTATTTAGAAATATAATTATAAGTAATTTAAAATAGTCCTATTTTGGGGTGTGGTGGCCATCTCTCCGGGGTACAGTGGCCATCGAGTTTGTTGTTTACGTCAATACTGAGTCAGTCTGCTAATCTGCGGATCCTAACCTAAACTTTTTAATCGTACTTATAGCCAAAACAAAACAAACAGTGTCAGGTGAAAGTTATGTAGTACTTAAGTAATTAGTCATATTTTAAGTCAATTCGGTATTAAAGGTGCAATAAAAATAAGTCATGGTGCGTAAGTATAAGAGAAAAACTGTGGATAAAGGCTGGAATGAATTCCAATTGCAATTACAACGATATACCGAAAAATATATATTTCTCTTTATTCTATGTGTATACTGACAGAAAAATATTTATGTCGATATACATATTTATTTATCGATCGGTTATGTAAGTAATTATTAATTTACATAAATTTTCAATTTTTTGACGTAAGTTTAGTAGCAACATTTAAAATAACCTTTTAAATCGATGGCCACTGTACCCCGGGGTATGGCCACCTCTACCCCGGCCCTGGGTAAAATGGCCAGTTTGAGACGCATTCACTTTTTTATATTTAAACTACATTTATTATAAATAAATAACTCAACAAATTGGATACTATTTCTACACATCCGGCCCCTTTGATTTGCGTTTTTTAAATTATTCTACAATCAAGTAGTCGTTCGTAATAACGTGGTAAGGTTAGGGTGGCCAGACTACCCCGGTCTCCCTAATAAGGAAGTGCGTTGAATCCGAATAGTCATGTTGTTTTACAAAAAAAAAAAAAAAAAAAAATTCTGCTTCTGGACGCTAATTGATCCCGCGTCGGGTACATACCTACCTAAAGCAGCAGCGAAACACTGTGAAAACAACGAATTAAATATTTGTTCCTGCCCTAACTTATCACAAATTAACAGTTATAAATAAGAAAAAAAGATAATTTTGCTGTCATTACTGAAAAAAATACCTGAAAAGTACGCAAAATTCAACATGAAAAAGTGCATCGAATCAAAATTTTTTTTAAACTCAAAAAAGAATCAATTCCTTTAAACGAAGGCTGTTTTACCAAATGTTTTTTACTTTGCTACTGTTAACTGTCACTTAGCAGCCCCTCTGCATGCTCACGTACATATCTACTTCGAGTAGGAGCGAAACATGCATCGAAGGGATCGAAGCAAGTATCCCCTTTAACTTTTAAGGTAGCTCCAGTGGCCTCAATGTTAAAATTATAAATAACCCAACCGAGGTTCATAAAATTGAATTATATTCTTCAAATTCCCATCTTTCCATTCGTATAAAAAAAAATTAAGGTTGATGATGAAAATTGTAAGAAATCATGCTTACAAAATCGTAGTTTTAAGACAGGTTAGATAAGAAATGCAAACTTACGCGATATACAACCTACTGCTGCACTTATATAAATAACCCGTAAGGTGTAAAAAATATACTATCTTGTATATATTATTACGCAGTTTTCGATGACATGAGAAAAGTGTCTTGTTATCGAACAAAATCTTTAAATAATCGGAGACTAAATATACAGTTGCGAGTGCAAGTCAGCTCTCAGCTGTCTGCATTCTGCAGAGTACATATATATAGGTATAACTACTCTTGAACTTAGGAGCGTACCGTAACAGTTCATCAATTAGGGCACCATAAAACTTTTTTGTTTTTTTATATTAACTCACTAAAGTAACAGATAAAATGTAGAATATGGCTTACAACAGTCTCTACGATAATTTTATACCATATTTTAAAGATAATAATGATTAATTTTTAGTCTTCCCATTTTGATACGGTACTAGGCGCTGGAGCCACCTTAAATATTGTCATTTTGTAAGAATAAAAAAGGGGGAAGTTAAGTTATTATACTTGCATAATGGAAAGTAAGAAAGCAGGCAAAATGCATTGGAAGAAAACAGATCAAGCACGTTGATTCTCAATGTTTTTTTGTTGACAATTACGCGGGTGGGCAGAGTTTTGGGTGGGGCACACGCGAAGTAAAGGTAAAACGAGGATATAAGAAATAACTTTGTTATTATTGAAATATATATTCAAAGGTACCGAACAGTACAAGGAGCCGTAGACTTCAACAACGAGAGCGCGTCTATACAAATCGAGTGATCGAATTAGAATAAGGCAGCGCTGAGCAAAAAAAGGTGCTGCAACTGTAGTATAGAGTATATATATATATATATATACGCGATATAATACATGTGCGAGAAAGCCAGAACCACTAATACTCTAACACTCCCTCCCTTACGAGTACATGCCAACTTACTACAAAAGCACAGCCTTTATTTGTGAAATATTACATTCTATCAATAAACACGTCCCGGATAAACTTTTCCTTAATGATTTGTCGTGAGATGTGTTATTTTTCAAGATAATTCTAATCAGTCGAATATACGCTTCGAATACAATCACAATCGAATGTACTTGGATCACAGCAATTGAACATTACACAAAAATTTTATCAAAGTGACTTCAAAGTCAAATTAGATTTTCTATTCATTGAAAACTAATAAACTTTAAATACCAATGAATCTTTCAAAATTAAAAAACTAAATATCAAATCTTAGAAACATGAAATGTTGAATATTGGCTGTCGTCCGCATATCCACTGCTTTTGGCAGGGTGAAAGGACCCTTGAATGCCTTGTTGACTAATCCCTTTGTCTTCTTAAGGCTTCGAGCCTGCACAAACAAAAAATATATAAATGTCATGTTGTGCATATAAATAAAACAAATAGGAAATTATTTTTTGAATAAACTCAACAATAGATTTGTCAGGTTACGATGGACTTCGAATGATAACGGTTTCGTGAAAATATTAGCAATCTGAGCTTTAGAACTAATCCAAGCTATTTCCACAAGTGATCTAGTGAGACATTCCTTTACATAGTGCTCACGCACTTCAGTCATATATCTAAGCTTGCTGCTCCCTCCGGTTTTTGCGGCGACGATAGCTGCACTATTATCGCACCATAATTTTATCGGAGCCAGAAAATAGTTAAGTATTATTCAAATCAAATTGTTCAGTGCTACTAACTCTTGGCAGGCATCACTCATTGAGACATATTTTACCTGACAGGTTGATAATGATACATAACTTTATTTGTG
Organism: Copidosoma floridanum; assembly: GCF_000648655.2. The sequence goes on from NW_019379563.1 coordinate 1,241,893, forward strand.
TGTTTTCCAAGCAATCGAATCACCGAATAATCGAATTACATAGCCACTAGTTGTTAGAGAGCCTTGGAAATTTGCAAAACTAGCATCTGCATATGCTTCTAATTTGTTCCCTTTAGCTTGATAAGTAAATCCAAGATTCTTTATCCCTATTGAGTACCGAAAAACTCTTCCGACCATTTTATAATCTTGCTCAGTAGGGTTCAGCTGGTGTCTGCTTAAAACGTTGACTGCATAATTAATATCAGGACGAGTGGTGTTAGCCAAATAGAGCAAAATACTGACAGCTTCTCTATACGGTACGTTGAGTTTTGTTTTCGAATTTTACAGCTCTTTTGATGTCACAGTTTCTTCTCTGTTTTTCAATTCTCGAATCAGCACTTGGTTTGTCACCGTAGAGGATCTTTGAGGATTAAGTTAAAAAAAAATCCAAATCTGGATAACATTTTATCTGTGTAATCTGGTTGTGACAAAGTCAAGATTTTGTCTCAGCGATTTCTATGGATGGAGATTCGTAGGAAGCTTTTGGCTTTACCTAGGTCAGTTATTTCGAATTCCTTTTGCAGTTGATATTTGATTTTATTTAAGTTTCGAATGTCATTTTCTGTGATAATCATGTCATCCACATACAATAGTAAGATAACGAATTTTCCTTTCTCTCGCTAAGTGAACAGACACAATTCAGTGGCGAAGGTGGTTAACACAATTTTGACTGCTGCTTGTGTTAAACGCTCATTCCAGCGTTTTGGACTTATTTTCAGTCCATACAGTGAACGTTGTAGTTTGCACACTTTCGTTTTTCGATTGTTACTTGAATTTTCCATGCTTTCAGAGATTTTAATGAATATATCTTATTCAATTTTACCGTTCAAGAACGCAGTCTTGACATCCAATTAACAGGTTTCCAAGTCGAATTTTTTGGGTACGTACTGCTCTCACTTGGGCAAATCTCGAGACCGGAGTGTAAGTGTTTTGCAGATCATATTGGTTTGTGTCTTTAAAACCTCGAATCACCAGTCGAGCTTTGTACTTGACTTTACCGCCTTGGTCAGTTTTCTTCTTTATAATCCATTTAGAGTCGATGATGTTCGGTCTTTTACTAGATTCCAATCTTACAGGACGATCCACTTTTTTTCAAACTTGATTTTTATTCATGGAATTCAACTCCTTTTTAACAGCTAGTTTCTATGAATTTCTGTCATCAGAAACCATCGCTTCTCTGTAAGTGGAAGGATCTTTATTGATCTTAGCCAGTAATACATGAAATAGTTCATTTGTCAGAGGTATATTCAAATTAGACTTATTGTTGTTTATAACAATACTTGAATCTATTTTTGCCAATAAAGTCCTAGAGACTTTATCATTAGAGTTTAAAAAGTTCTCGTCTCCTTTGCCAGAGCCAAAATGAACTATCTTTCTGTTGTCACTGTTGGTTAGTACATCTGTAAAACTAAAGTCATTCACATGGTAATTAGTCAAATTTGTAATTTTGCGAGGTCTTCCTCGCTTCCTTTTCACAATTTGAGCATCGTTGTTTTCGTAATCAGAATTCAAATTTTCTTCTTCATCTTCGAATGTTTTGAAGAAATTTTCTTTATCCACAGCTTCAGTCAGATTTTCCCAATTCAAAATACTATTTTTCTTGTACAAGTTACCGTATACCAGCTTTTCATTAAAACAAACATATCTGCTTTCATAGTATTTTCCTTCTTCAGATTTCAACAATATATATCCAGTTCTGGTGTATCCAATCAAGAACACTCTTCTCCCAATGTACCCGAACTTGGGGCCAGTTTTTCTTTGCACAAGCATGTAGGCCGCACAACCAAACTATCGAATTCTATTTAAATCAAAACTATATTATTCTTCGAATTTTTGCAATAGAGCCTGCATGTCATTTGACTTATGCGGTGTCCGGTTATATGTGTAGACAGCTGCTGCTAGAGCGACATCCCACATGTTTTCGGAAGACCTGAGTTATATAGAAGGTATCTCGTCTTGACTTGGATGGTTCAGTTGAACCTTTCTGCTTTACCGTTGTGTTCTGGTGTATCTGGGCACACAAATTGTAGTTCTGCATTCAGTCTGTCCAGCACTTCATGAGTGTAACCGCCCGTAAATTCAGTACTTGATCCGATCTCAAATAGCACACTTTGGCGTCAAATCCTAGAATATTTCTAGTTGATTTTACAAATGATTCAAAAGAATTTCCGGCTCCGCTTTTTGCTGGGGTATGTCATCGCAAGTCTTGAATAATCATCAACGAATACAGATATAAACCTATATCTCTTCAGATGAGATGGCGGGTTGATAACACCCATGGTGTCAGCATGGATAATCTGGAGAGGTTTTGGGGTTCTAGTTCGAATATTCTTGAAAGGCAGCTTGGTAGCCTTAGATATTTTACAAATTTCACAGTCCAAGATTGAATCTTTAAAGATAGCGTCATTTAGAGACTTGTTACTAGGAAAATGCTTTTGCAGGGCCTTTAGATAGTCTACCGACACGTGACCAAAACGAACGATCCACATCATGGCCTTGTTATTTTTGAAAAACCAGTTGTTATTTCTTTTACCAGAGGAGTCGTCGATTACTGTACTTTCAGTTTCAGTTTCAACGGGATTACAAATTTTCCTCTCACAAATTGTTTATTCAAAGTTTCATATTCTCGAGTCAAATAAATTTTCCTCTAAAAAATTTTCACTTAACTCGTTATTATTCGAATCCTGATTTATTTCTATTATCGATGATTCATTTACGCAAGAAGCGGAAGTTTTACCGGACAACAGATCCACTTCCATATGCTCATGGTTGTTGATTTTAGTCCGATTTTTGTTAAATTTAGCAGCAGTCCTTCGTGTCAAGTATCTGGGTTATTGATAATTCGAATTTCCAACAATAGAAGCCATGAGTTCATTCTTAGAAATATTTTTATTCAAGAGATTTACTTCCTCGAACTAATAAGGTTGTTAGTAAATGCCCGAGATAATTGACTCTCTGGACTTTTTGTCAAATATGTAATGTTGATTGTCTAAGTATATATATTAACCTTGATCAACAAACTTTCGAAGCGACAGCAGATTTTCACCCAGTTGTTCAGAGCAAATTACGTTATTCTTGATTTCTTTTAGTTTGTTTAATATTTCTACCAGATCTTTTATGTTAACCATTTTCAAATGATAATTTTTATCAATTCTGTTTATTAGAATATCGTAGACACGAAATTTTTTGTTTTTCGATCTCTCATTTCGACACTCCGGTCTCGAGATTTGCCCAAGTGAGAGCAGTACGTACCCAAAAAATTCGACTTGGAAACCTGTTAATTGGATGTCAAGACTGCGTTCTTGAACGGTAAAATTGAATAAGATATATTCATTAAAATCTCTGAAAGCATGGAAAATTCAAGTAACAATCGAAAAACGAAAGTGTGCGAACAACAACGTTCACTGTATGGACTGAAAATAAGTCCAAAACGCTAGAATGAGCGTTTTACACAAGCAGCAGTCAGAATTGGGTTAACCACCCACGCTGCTTCCATCAGAGTGCGTTTGTGCTTTTCCAAACTTGTACGTGTAAAGGCTCATTCTAATCTTCACAGTTTATAATTTGTATTAGCGTTTTTCGTACCACATAATTACATAGAAATTGTATAAGAAGTCAAAACTTTTACATTGAATATTTGATACATAAGACGTTTAATAAATAAAACATATATATTTTTTTTTGAACTGAAAATTCATACCCATCATTTTCAGGAACCATTTACATATCCACATTATCAAATAAGTTTATGTTCACATCAAGTGTGATTGTTAGTAAAAAAAATTTATGTGAGAAAAAAATTTTTCTATGTATTTTACATATGATTTATATCTATATACATATGAAATTTACGTATATACGTATATTCGATACGTATAATTTACACCCATGTCATGTCAAATATATGTTTTCACGTATAAAATTCTCGTGTGTACGTATATCTTTTACGTATAATTTGTACCAAAAAATCACGTGTAATTTCACGTTTAATTACACGTATATTTTCAGTAGGGACTATTTTCCACGGTAGTTGACAATTGGTGAGATTAGAGTAACGTAAAAAGAGGGACGCCATAGCAGGCCTATTACGAGAATAACTATACATCGTAACACACTGTATAGTGCAGTGGTAAAGGTACATGCCAGGTTAAGCAGCAGACAACGCACGACCCGCAGTTATTCTGACACATAGATCGTGAAAGTCACGTGAAACATCCCATGTCATATACTTAATATTTAATACTCTAAAGCACAGAGTTTCACTTTTGAATTATAAAAAGCAAAACTCAGCGATCTTGAACCATTGAGAAGTACACCCGCTTCTGCAATCGCGTGACATATAACTTACTTCTTTTGAAATAAGCTACCGTCGCAAAGCTCTAACTGTGCGTGCAGCCTCAAATAATCTTATAAAACGCTCCTTTTACAAAATCAATTCGCACAAATACACCAAATAATGTGATTAATCAGCAATTTTAACATTCTTTACTGCGATGGACACAAGAATATCATACACAATTTCGACAGCAACATGTACTTGATGTAAAATCCGAGAGATCAGCAGTTTTAACCATTTATTACTGTGAAATTATTGCACCACTAATGTGCTCGTGTCAGTCAAGGGTAATTAGGTTAAGCTATGATTGGTCGTTCGGATCCCCAACTTGACGCGTCCTTAAACGCGAGAGTACAAAAACTCCTCGCACATAACAATATTCACCTTTTCTCTTTCATCAAGTGCTCCAAAGTAACTATAAAGGTTGGAGAGTGAGTTCGTTTGCATCTTTTAAGCGGATGTAAGACTTAGTTCGGTGATTAAGCTACGTGTTAAAAGCGTGCATTTTAAGCAAATGTAAGACTTAGTTCAATGACTAAGCTGTGTGAGAAAAGCTCGAGCAAACCAAGCCACTGTAAGCTCGCCTCAAAAGTGAATCAAGGAGGAACAAGAAAGAAAGGACCGTCGACTTGGGTTCCGACTTGGGTTTGTAGGATTAGGAACATTGTTGCGATCAACCTTGTAAGATCTTGCGACTGCGTGCGCGCAAGCAGCGGCTAACCAACGATTATAGAAGTAAGTTAAGTTAAGGAAACTATAAATTTTATAACATTGTAAATGCGAATCTGAAACTTAATTATTTATACCATTTCTAAAATTAACTATTTCTGGCTTTTCTAAATTTATTAAATCATTAGATAAGACATAACTTGGTTGTTGATTAAATTAATTTTCTTAAATCAAAAACATTCCAATTACTAAATTATATGAAATAATTCAAGATCTAATAATTCTAATTGATCGATACATTATTCTTACCTTAATGAATAAATTGAATATCGAAGAAAAATAAAATAGACACTGTATGACAAAGGTCTTTACAAGGACGTGAGATAAAAAGACGAATAAAATATGCTACTACCGTATGACATAAGACATAAACTCTAGCAGTAAGTCAACGCCAGCTCAGCGTACACTACTCCATACATATCGCTCGGTGAAACCTAACACCACAACGCCGAGTCGACGATTTCAAAGAAAAGTATACGGTGGGTAAAAGCAATTAAGGTCTTTGGGCCGATGGCTGGTTCCTGACGAACAAAAATTAATTTGTTTGTTTGTAGAACGAATCTATGAGTTCTTCCCTTCACTTATAGAAGTTCGGACGTAACACACGCTAGTAAATAACATAAAATCACACACTTAAACATATCAGTAATTGACGTGCTGGTACGGTCATCGAGAAAAATGATAAATGCATTTACTTAGCCTTGCATTTTTTTCAGTCACCACGGTAACACTTTCTAAGTTGCAGTTTTCTCTTTTTCATGTACATGTGATTGTGTCTGCCAAAAGTTATCAGGCCTCTCTGGTACCATAATAATTAAAAAGTAAATCTTATTCTGGAGGTGCATTAATTAATATTTATATGTCTATGATACCAAGTGAACCTCTGTATTGATAATACAAATTACTCTTGGTTTTGGCATTAATACGAAAATAATCAAAATAAGAAAATTAAAACTTAAAATTTTCCCATTAATTAACTACAAAAAAAAATTTCCTACGACAATAAAGATCTCCCTTCTCCTTCTCAGGCCCCCTTACATTATAAGTAGCCCCCTTCCACCATCCTCTGGCCCCCTTCGATACCATTTATAGGAGTTGGTAAAATCAAATTATTGATCATAATTTGTGACTTATGATAAAAATACCAAACAATATACAGTAAAATTATCATTCAAGTGATCACTATTTATTTACATGATACATTTGTGTTAATTCTAGAAATTTAAATTGGTGTTACATTTCCCATACTATATTTTTAATCGTTGATTTATTTTTAAAATCATTTGTAAGAAATTTATAAAGTTGACAGTTAGGAAATAAGGGTCTTTTATAATGAAATCCTACTTTATTAATGCTTTGGCCCTGTGATTAATTTATCATCATGGAAAGAGCTAGAAACAAAGGAAAATTTTTTCTGTACAATGTTAACGTTAAAAATAAGTTATTACCTGTACTTAATGTAATCCTCGGTATGAAAACTTGATCGCCTGATTTTTCTTCAGTTACAATTTTTGGTTCAATGTTGTCTTTAAATAATTTAGTTATGCAAAACATGAGGTGGTAAGGTGATTTAAGCAAAAGTTTATTTATTGCAGAGTCTTAGTGAACACAGCACCGAACTGAGTTAAGTAAGGGAGGAATTTTTCTTTGAACTAAATCACATGGATCAAAGTCTTAATGAGGTATGTATATTTTATTATTTTAGTACAGGTGGACTACAGCACTTGTTTTTACAAAGTTGTAGATTTCGATAAATCCCTAATTTATTGTGAATTAGGGGCTTGCGTCCAATACAATATTTTTTTCTTATTTTATTCAACGATTTAAAATTTTTCTTTGTACGTATTTATTTTGATGATAAAAAATAAAAGACTAAATAAATAAGTAAATTAATGAAAGATTTAAGTTTAAACTAATTTGATACAGTTACATAATTGTAACAGATTACCTGATGCATAGAGGTGGTGTATTTCGTACCAGCTGTTTATGCTTTCTCCGTAGTTCGAGCCAAAAATTTTCAGTTTTGTCTATATTATATAGGTATACATTACGTGGTATGTACAAACCTGACAAGAAATGACCGTTAGACGGCCGTAGCTCAACATCAGGCTCTGGTCAGTATTGTAATGAGATTATCAAAAGGGCATGGCTAGGCCCTGATGTTGAAATACATTTAAAGGTATACTATACAACCTTAAACCTTCGAGACGTGACACATACATGCACATGCACACGTATATGTACCCACACACACACATCCGTTTAATTTTCTGTTTGTTTATGCTTGTTAATTCATTTTTTTTAAATACATTAAACGAAATATCAGTCAGAAAATTGAATGACTAAATGGAAAAATTCTGAGAACGCACAAATTTTGAGAAAGAAAATAATAAACCTGATATAGGACTACTACGACTACATTTAGTGAAACAAATAACCAAGATTAAACTGATTTTTAAGTGGTACGCTTTTATATACATTATTGTGTACTTTAATTCAAAAATTTATGCCTATATTAGCATGTGTGCGATCGCTACCTTTAAATTATGTATAATATATACATTTGATTCCATTAGTTAAACTTATAATCTCATTCTCTAAGTGAAAGATAATTTATTGTAAATTACTGAAATAACTTTGTTAAGGTTATTATTTACCATATGATCATTAATTTATTTACAAATGCATTTATTTACAATTTACATTATTGTGTACTTTAATTCAAAAATTTAGTGCTGCCAGAATCTCATTTTTTGATGAGTTGTTACGTCCGAACTTCTATAAGTGAAGGGCAGAACTCATAGATTCGTTCTACAAACAAACAAATTAATTTTTGTTCGTCAGGAACCAGCCATCGGCCCAAAGACCTTAATTGCTTTTACCCACCGTATACTTTTCTTTGAAATCGTCGACTCGGCGTTGTGGTGTTAGGTTTCACCGAGCGATATGTATGGAGTAGTGTACGCTGAGCTGGCGTTGACTTACTGCTAGAGTTTATGTCTTATGTCATACGGTAGTAGCATATTTTATTCGTCTTTTTATCTCACGTCCTTGTAAAGACCTTTGTCATACAGTGCCTATTTTATTTTTCTTCGATATTCAATTTATTCATTAAGGTAAGAATAATGTATCGATCAATTAGAATTATTAGATCTTGAATTATTTCATATAATTTAGTAATTGGAATGTTTTTGATTTAAGAAAATTAATTTAATCAACAACCAAGTTATGTCTTATCTAATGATTTAATAAATTTAGAAAAGCCAGAAATAGTTAATTTTAGAAATGGTATAAATAATTAAGTTTCAGATTCGCATTTACAATGTTATAAAATTTATAGTTTCCTTAACTTAACTTACTTCTATAATCGTTGGTTAGCCGCTGCTTGCGCGCACGCAGTCGCAAGATCTTACAAGGTTGATCGCAACAATGTTCCTAATCCTACAAACCCAAGTCGGAACCCAAGTCGACGGTCCTTTCTTTCTTGTTCCTCCTTGATTCACTTTTGAGGCGAGCTTACAGTGGCTTGGTTTGCTCGAGCTTTTCTCACACAGCTTAGTCATTGAACTAAGTCTTACATTTGCTTAAAATGCACGCTTTTAACACGTAGCTTAATCACCGAACTAAGTCTTACATCCGCTTAAAAGATGCAAACGAACTCACTCTCCAACCTTTATAGTTACTTTGGAGCACTTGATGAAAGAGAAAAGGTGAATATTGTTATGTGCGAGGAGTTTTTGTACTCTCGCGTTTAAGGACGCGTCAAGTTGGGGATCCGAACGACCAATCATAGCTTAACCTAATTACCCTTGACTGACACGAGCACATTAGTGGTGCAATAATTTCACAGTAATAAATGGTTAAAACTGCTGATCTCTCGGATTTTACATCAAGTACATGTTGCTGTCGAAATTGTGTATGATATTCTTGTGTCCATCGCAGTAAAGAATGTTAAAATTGCTGATTAATCACATTATTTGGTGTATTTGTGCGAATTGATTTTGTAAAAGGAGCGTTTTATAAGATTATTTGAGGCTGCACGCACAGTTAGAGCTTTGCGACGGTAGCTTATTTCAAAAGAAGTAAGTTATATGTCACGCGATTGCAGAAGCGGGTGTACTTCTCAATGGTTCAAGATCGCTGAGTTTTGCTTTTTATAATTCAAAAGTGAAACTCTGTGCTTTAGAGTATTAAATATTAAGTATATGACATGGGATGTTTCACGTGACTTTCACGATCTATGTGTCAGAATAACTGCGGGTCGTGCGTTGTCTGCTGCTTAACCTGGCATGTACCTTTACCACTGCACTATACAGTGTGTTACGATGTATAGTTATTCTCGTAATAGGCCTGCTATGGCGTCCCTCTTTTTACGTTACTCTAATCTCACCAATTGTCAACTACCGTGGAAAATAGTCCCTACTGAAAATATACGTGTAATTAAACGTGAAATTACACGTGATTTTTTGGTACAAATTATACGTAAAAGATATACGTACACACGAGAATTTTATACGTGAAAACATATATTTGACATGACATGGGTGTAAATTATACGTATCGAATATACGTATATACGTAAATTTCATATGTATATAGATATAAATCATATGTAAAATACATAGAAAAATTTTTTTCTCACATAAATTTTTTTTACTAACAATCACACTTGATGTGAACATAAACTTATTTGATAATGTGGATATGTAAATGGTTCCTGAAAATGATGGGTATGAATTTTCAGTTCAAAAAAAAATATATATGTTTTATTTATTAAACGTCTTATGTATCAAATATTCAATGTAAAAGTTTTGACTTCTTATACAATTTCTATGTAATTATGTGGTACGAAAAACGCTAATACAAATTATAAACTGTGAAGATTAGAATGAGCCTTCACACGTACAAGTTTGGAAAAGCACAAACGCACTCTGATGGAAGCATCTCTGAGACGAGATGAACACACACCTTTTGAATACTATCAATATCAACAGGTGTTAATACTTGCGATACGCTCATTATTTTCTTCGAAGGATCATCAGTTTGATCCACTTTTTATGGATAACAAAGTGCGTATTCTTTTGATTCATTTGAATCCACGAGAAATCATGTAAGTTTACCATATTCTTAATCTACTGTTAAACTGTAAGAATCATCTGATCGCAGTCTATTATTTTTACATGAAGTATATAAGTACCCTTGCTTAACTATTTTTCCTTAAAACTTTGTTCTTTGAAGTGTAACGAAGAATATTTAATGCTTCAAGTTAAGACTGTTCGAAAGGAGTTAAATGAAACATACAGTTTGTAAGATGATTGTATTGAAATCAATAATGAATTGATGGGAGAACTTTAACAGTCAGATTCGCAAAATTGCCAAAAAATGATCACCATTAGTCTATAACATTGGTTAGAATAAGTTTACCAAGGAATGTTTTAAAAAGGCTTGACTTCAGCGAGACAAGTAATGCAAATCAAAGTACAATACGTTCTGTAATAAATCCAGGTTCAGCTACAGGTAAAGGTTGTATTGTTTTATATACATCCATATTGAATTTACCATGCATTGACTTATTGCATATTATTGCGTATTGTAATGTATAAAGCTACGTATTGATCTGTTGTATGTACCGTATTTAGTAGTTTTTTTTTTTTTTAATTAAGTTTTTTCTTCTAGGTCATGTAAATGATATCCAAGACGTACGAAATTGTGTAGGAAAACTAAATGAGTGTCCTACTGTTATAACATATAGAGTGTATACACTCTCAACTCCTCAACGATAAATAGTTGCAAAGACAAGTACGTAATTCAATCACATTTTTTATATACATACTTTTATTATATTGAAAAATTAATTTTGTATTGGCCTATTTTTGTAGGCAAGATCAGATTGATGGAAATAAAGAACTCATCAGCGCTAGAGTCATGTTCCTTCAAATTACCGTCCATTAAATTTCATCGAAAAGATATACCAGCAAAGGAAATGAAGACTAAAAAATATAAGTTTACTAAAGTACATGCTACTGATTATAATTTGAATGACTCTGATAAAGAGCTACGATGTAATGGACTAACAAATGACGGCAAAGATTTCACCCCATATGATTCGAGAGACAGGAATGGAAAGAAAGTAAGGTTATTTAAAAAAAGTTAATGTATCATCATGTTAAAATGATTACGTTTTTAATAACATTGACAGGTAAAAATGTTCCACGTATGCTATGGATATTCTATGAACTTCAGTGAATGGGTGGATCTACTTAAGCAGTCTACTGTGGCAAGAATGGCAAGATAGAGAACGGAATTTGGTGATTAGAGAAATGGAGGTGGATAAAGCTTGTGCGAGAAAAAACAAAAATACCCTAAAGAAAGCCATAACACTTTAGAGTTAGTAAAATAAGTGAAATTTTAGATTTTACATTTATAAAAATTAAAACGATTTTATAATCTGTAAATAAGATGTAGAAAGCTACTGGCGTTATGCGAAGAAAAAACGTTTAATTAAACAAAAGGATCTGTGAAAAGCAGAAAACGATCTCATGCTAGAAAAAGTACAAGCTATAAATGCATGGACTTCACACTTAAGCGGTAGCATTAATAAAATACAGAACAAAATAAAGACAGCACCAGGTAACATTAATAATTTATGTGACGTTTCTGTTGTTAAATAATGTGTAAAGATTTATTTTTTCATTATGAATTCTTAACAGGTCAGAAGAGACAATGCCAATCCGATGATGAATCTACAGAACAAAGTCAAAGTAACAAAAAATTTATAGCATCCGGACAAAAAGACACATCGTCAGATGAATCGAATTAAACTGCGTACTTCGTGCACATGCATATACACACTTATACTGCTAAATTATTTTAAAAATTTGAAACAGTTTATAATGATTAAGATTACTTCAAATTAAATTGTTAATGTATACTAATGCAGTTCATAAACATACTAATGCAGTTTATAAAAATAGCAAGTTCGATTTTGAAACTCCAGGAAAACAATAACAATGTTAATCTTGTCAAGACTTTGAAAGTATAGAAATTCGTAGACAAAATACGAACAAACTGAGAGAAAAGTCTCGCTTTACGCAGGCTCGTTTACGTGCCGCTTTCTCCCTAGTTTCCTACGCTTATTCAATCTTTTTTTTTTAACTAAAAAATCAGCTGCATTGTTGTCAACGGACTTTGTGTAACATAAAATTTAGAGGGTTAAGTTACTCTTTGTAATACATCATCATCGAGCATTATCTGTAAACTTACAAATTGACTTCTCTCTATTTTTAGTGTTTATTGTCACGCGCATTTTTTTTTCACTTTATAGATTTCCATAGATTTGTTAACAAACAAAAAAAAACTATTATCCTTATAAGCATAAAGTTTCTATGTAAGAAGTAAATACAGTATGTAATGTTTTTAAGGAATAAAAATTTTCCTTAAAAATAGAAGTAAGTTTGATTCCAACAATATATTTATTCTTTGCAATTGGAAAATACAATTTAAACTAAAGAAAAATGATTTTTTTTTTAAATTTATTTGATAAGTATATTTAACACCCATGTACATATACATTAAATGAACACACGTATAAAATATACGTATATACGTACATACGTATACTTTTACGTATAAATTTTACCAAACAATATATGTGTATTTTTATGTGTAAGTGTACATATATATATATATATATCCATATATTTTCAGTTGGGAAAGTTATACTGTGCTGTCGTCTTACTTCACAATGCTGCTACAAACACCCTCTGTCTCAATACTCCTGGTGATCACAAGCCCACGTGTCTTGGCGCTCACTCACCTGTCGTGATCGTTAGCAGCTGCAGCAGAACAGCTCGCATAATATCTTCCGTAAAGACCCCTAGACTACAGACCTCTTCGTTGCTGTGTGTCTTATCGGTTCCACTTTTCTGCATCGCTGTTAGGCTCTTATCTCGTGCTCTCGGACCAGTGGCTTGGCTAGTTTTAGCTGGCTATTCTGAGTGTCGTGAAGTATCTTGACAGGTGCGGTGGAACGGATTGATGCTCAACGCTTTAGTTGGTTACTTTGCATCATTCGGGCGCGCGAACTGGGCACGTGCATCCCTCATGATAACGTGAACACATATACACCCACATGCTCCATACTCGTCTACTCAAGATTCTATGCTTTATTGTCATTATAATAATAATCTCTTTTATCGTTTGTCTCTTTATATCATCATGTTCCTATCTCTTCTTCTCCTCTTTTTTTGTCTCATATAACTATACCTATTTTGAGGACTGGTGATAGCGCACAATTACTAATCCCAGCATTCCTTCTGCTTCTTCTCTATAACATTCAGCAAGCACATACTCATCTCTTGAGAAAACATTAAAAATAAATACGTAACTGAAAAAATTCTTTAAATCACTTTTGAAATTTCAGAAATTCGTCTAGTATCGGTCGACACCCTACGCATGCCCCTAGAAAAGTAGTATTGCTGCTTAGTTTTATCATTTTGAATTGTTAAGCAAACCTGCATTCGGTGACGTAATTTGGGGGTTATGGAGAAAAGTGAAAAAAGAGATAGTTAACACATAACCTTATCTTTTATTTTTCTTACCGTGTGTTGTAAGTTAGATGCTTAAGCATAAAATTTAGTGGTTTGAAGTAAAACAGAGGAATAAATCATGTCTTCGATAGATATAGTGTCAACGTAATCTGGTCGATAAGATAGGAAACTTATTCGTGATAAGAAAGTTATTTATGAATTGCTCTTGATAAAATAACTGTAGAACTGAACTTCATTGACCAGCAAAACCTTAGTGTTAAAGAACAAAACATTAATACAAAAATTATCAATAATACAAGTAACTTTTACATCGCTTCTAGGGGTTTCATAAGTGATAAATAGTAATGATTGATTGTTAAGATCATTACACTATTTAATCACTGTCATGTAAAATATTTAAACTTCGTTAATTTATAAAAAACTAAACGATCAAAACTAGTCGAATAAATTGTCATTTTTATAATTGTCATAATGAAGTATTTTCAATATACAGTACTAACTGTACTGAGATTCCAAAAGGTCACGTGACTCTCGAGGTATATATAGTCACTTGGGGGAAAAATAGCTCAGGCTTTATGGGTGCAATTCTATTTTTATTTTTTTTACACGTTCAACGATTGTAATACGATAAAAGCCTTTCAATAACATATTTTTGAGGAAATGACAATACCTTAGCTATTTTTTCCCAACTCAATTAGTTTTTTACAGTTGAAACTTTCCTTTCAAAGTGCAAAAACGCACATTTAACCTTACCAAAATCCCGCTTGATTTCCTATATATAGTTGGGAACGGGAGAACGTTCGAATCCCGTCAAAAATCGTCGAGATTTTTTCTTGCTCTTTTTCGATGAGATTAGTACCCAGGATGCTTAAAAACTATTTATCCGATTTTTAAAACAAATAATCGATTTTTCTAGTGACGCCTGAACCTCCGGGGCTTTCTTTTTGAAGAGAAGCCAACACCTGGCCAGCTCATCGGGTAAAGTCACTGTCGGTTATAAGGAGGTTGATACAGCGAATTAGATGGTTTATTGGAAAAGATTCTTCCATTACACTTGATAATAGCTGAGGTGTGCTTGAGACAATAGCTGCGCCCCGTAAATAGTACCCAGAAAGTATGGATGACCGAGTCGTCTGAGGAAAACTTTGCAAGGGACCCACACGAAAGACTCGTTCATCGTGCTGTTAAGGCAAAAAATTAAAAGTAAAAAGGTCTCTGATATAGCAAAAGCCAAAAAGAGCCCTAGAAATAAAATATCATACTATATCATACCATAGTTCACCATAATTTCAAACTATTTCTACAAATTTTTTCGTAATGAATTCAGTGGGACTCGCGCTTTCTGCAGCAGTTTGACATAGCACCACCTACAGGGGAAAAAGTGGCAATGCTTACTCATAAAACCACATTATAGCCTTGTACGAACCACGTCCTTTAATCCATTTTTTTGTACACTAGGTTTCTTCGACTAACGAGATAAATTTTTTTTAATGTTAAGTATTAGTTTTTACTTGAAAATTGACCTTTGTTAGCTTTCGATTTCACAACTTTCAAAGCTGACGATTCCTTACAAATGATACTATTCATTTTCTCTCTATAAAGGCTTTACAAATTCTTGTAAAAGTATAAGTTAAACACAATAAACTCACTTGACGTTTTATTTTTGTTAAGCGATAAGTTTTTCAGGTAAATATATCTTTATAGTTGTATGAAAGAAAGTGAGTCGCAGCTCCCCCTGCTCCCCTCCACTCCTTCCCGCTTTCCATCAGCTCCTCAGCCTCCCTTCAATTTACATAGTTATTTGTTTATTTTTACGTGATTAGCTCTAATTAGATTTGAGCAAGTTTCCTCCTACCTCCCCCGCTCGATCCCCACACTCTCCTCTAAAGCTCTCCCTCCACCCCTCTTTTTGATCCATCTCCACCGTCTCAAAATTTTGAATTTGTTGAGAAGTGAACAAAATTTGAACATGGGGGGAAGGGTGTCATTCTAAACATGGTTTTTTTTTGTTTTTTGTGGTAAAGGGAATTTTTTTGTGCTTCGATAATTAATTCGTGGTTCTAGCTTATTTCAAAAATCGTGGCG
This sequence comes from Copidosoma floridanum, assembly GCF_000648655.2. The sequence continues at coordinate 1,257,631 of NW_019379563.1, forward strand.
TAAAATTGTTTAAGTAGTACAGTAAATTATATAATATCCAAATACTGTGGCATTAAATCCAACGAATTCTTATTTGTCGAAAGTAACTCTTGCTGACACCACCTCCATTACAACATTTATTTGTTGAATCTACAAAAAGATCAAGTCTAATAGAATCAAAAACACTTAAATATATTTATCATAGTAAAAAGTTGATGAATATCTTACGGTATAAGTATATCTTCAATACACGAAAAATTTGCATTTGATTTAAACCTTTTAAGACAACGATCTATTCAATTAAGGATTTGGTTTATTAAAAAAGAGAAGTCAATAATCTGACAAAATTTTTTTCAAGATCTATTCACTTCCTATTATTAATACTGTTTAATGACTTAGAAAGTGTAATGTCGGTAAACTATCGTTAATATATCATCTATTAATTTTTTTTTCCCTCATCTCTTCAGAACTTACCATGTTAATTCAAAAGCATTTTGAGCAATAGATAGGGCGAAATCAGCAAACGACCGGAAAAATTAATTTACCCGCAATTTTTTTGCACCATCTTGTTTAAAATGTACTAGTGTATGCAGAAGTAAAGTGTGACAGGCGGAAATGTGGTCAGAAATTATTTAAACAAATTTTTTTAAATCCAATTGTGAAAATAAATTTTTTCGAGAAACAATGTTTACTATACGCTGAGACACGAAACGTATATATAGGTGTACACTAACATGTGAGTACGCTCTAAAATGCCCTGAACATTTATTGTAAAAAACAATATTTCCACCCAACTTTTCAACATTTTCTTTTTTGGAGATTGTAGAGGAAGGTTGATAGTTAACGTTCGTGTGTTATAACATATAAAAATAAGTTTATTTAGCACTTTCGTGGAGGTCTGAAAATCGGAAAAAACGCATTTTTCAAAACTTTGGGAATTTTATTACTCAAAAACTGTGGGGTTAAGATACATACATTATTGATTATTTGTTCGAAATGGGCCAAAAAATAAAATAAGAAACTATTTTTTGTTTCTCGAAAAAACTTATTTTTATAATTTGTTTTAAAAAAATTTGTTGAAACAATTTCTGACCACATTTCCGCCTGGCAAACTTTACTTCCCCATACAGTAGCACATTTTAAACAAGACGGTGCTAAAAAATTGCGGGTGAATGAATTTTTCCGGTCGATTGCTGATTTCGCCTCGTCTACGAGGACCAACGTGCCCAATGATAAACTATGATTCATGCATATGCACGTTGGCCTATGCTGACCGGAAATAGGAAAATAATATTATTCCATACACAAATAGCTAAAAACATTTTCAGAAAAAAACAACAAATGCAAAAGTTTAATTGGGGACAACTGCACTGAAATATAATGCTAGAATAACTTAGAGTTAACGAAAATAATATTTTATGCTAGTATTATGACAAATTCGCTTTGTGCAGTAATTTGAAACAACGCCACCTACAGGGGAAAAGTTGTCGATGCTAACTAACACGAATACACAGCATCTTATGGAAAATGATCTGTTACAAGCGTTTGCTTGAACAGTAACGAATATTTAACAACTGATGTAATTTTTTTTAGGTGCTGAGTATACTTTGTGGCCAAAGAATACCTATTAAATAGTGCCTTAACAAAAAAAATTTTTTTTTCTCCTTTCACGGTTGTATTTTGTTAGTAAATATCGCGATTTTTCTTGAGTATCAATTTATTTCGTGACGTACTTAAAATCAGCACATAAAAAAGTAATATTCATTATGCCCACTCATACATTATATTCATGTCATACTAGAAATTTATGTTATTTTTATAAAATTAAAAAAAAAGTATTATTAGGTATGAACATGCTACTTGGGATTAAAAAAACTTATTTTAGTTGTTAAATAATTATTATTGACTAGTTGAAACACAAAACAACCTATACATGCTTATCCTGTAGCAAGAAAGTCTTAGGTAACACGTAGAAGTATTAAATACGGTTAACCTAGCAGATCTTCATTAACTTTCAAGGAATTCTCCGATTTTTACCGTTCATGTTCGCAGACACATAGTTTACGGAGTAACTACTTTTTATAGCACTAATGATTTTATAAACCAACTGCAATAGCCTACTTTGTAATACAATTAAATTTTGTTACTCTTTCAATTGTAAAGGAAAACAGGAAGATCTTGGCTCTTTCCCCTTTTCTTGACTCAGATATATTGTGAGAAAGTCCGCATATCTGCCTCCAACACAGTTAATGGAACTTATTATTCCCCAAGGCACGTGTGCTGATTTCCCCTCCAACGAATATCAGCAAAAAACATGTCCAAAATTCTACCTCAAATTCTGAATTATTTTTGCATCATTATAATCAGTCAAAACCACCCATAAACCCAATTATGTTCACTCGCTACAGGTGCAGTACTATTTATCTTCATCATTCAGCATCGGACACCTCGCGCTGGTTCACCACGTGTACTCAATTTTTGACTCAGAAAAATGAAAGTAAGTTGTTAAAAATTGTTTAGTTGCTTAAACCTTTCTTTTTGTTCTTTCGTTCCGACAATCGTTGCAGTATCGATACTCTCTGAACCACGGGAATAAATAAATCAGTAGTTCATACATCAGATCTAAGACAATTATCTTAACAAGTGACGGTATTGGTAGCTTCTGGATCGCGAAACGGGACACCTTCTATACACCGCTCCGGGTAGTACTGACAACCCCTAAGCGCGTCGCGAAGAAGTGTATTGCGATACAACACAACAGCTGCTTCAAGATATTACAACTTGATTCCTTTTGCTCGAAAGCTTTTGTCCCTTATTTTCGGGTGTTTTACGACGTATTCTCAACTGTTCTCTATCCCCGCGTCCCACCTACACTTTCATTGTAAGTTCCGAGTTATCAAGCGCAAGCTTAGACTTGAGTAATTCGTTGTGCTGATGTTATAGAGATTATAAATATTTATTCAAAATTCACAGAAAAATTCAATGTAAAAAATATTTTCAATGCGATTAATGTAACAGCGTCATCGTCGTCGTCGTCATCGTCATCACCATCTTCATTATTATTATTAATATCGTCATTATACAAGTTATTATCTTCATTATTATGATTTATATTGTTACTATACACGTTTTTGTTAATTAGCATGCAAGGAAGATTTGGTACTTTGTATATCAATCATAAAAAATAATATTTTTACAAATTAGACATAAAAAAGTTTTCATGAAACTTTAAAATTCTAAAAATTTTTAACAATGAACAGTCTGACAAGTATCAATTAAGTCCCTATGTTACGAGACTTATGTTATGTCATGACACAATGACTGATATCGATGTAGCTTATGACAAGTTATAAATGCTGAATGGCCCATATTATATTATTTGAGGTTACATTTCTCTTCATTAACTGAGTCCATTCGATGTTTATGTTGGCATAATCATTCCAAGATATGTAGTATAAGTTATATGTACTTTTTGATTTCTTCTTTCCAGACTGCTGGGAAATTATTAATTACAACTTATACTGATTTACGGCAAAGAGAAAGCCAAAATGGTAAAAAATCAACTTGGCGGGTGACTGTAAGACAACTGGAAAGCTTGGTTCGCTTATCAGAAGCACTAGCAAAAATCGAGTGTCAGGATGAAGTAATGGAAAAGCATGTAAAGGAGGCACGCCGTTTGTTAAGCAAAAGTATTGTTCGCGTAGAACGACCAGACATTGATCTTGAGGAGAACACGCATAACCATGGAGAAAGTAGTGGGTTCCCGCAAATAGTAGATGATTCAAGCAAGCTAGATAGTGACATTCGTATTACAGATTCTGGTGAGTGCTACTTTACGATAATCGGGTACTTGTTATTTAATAACTTTTCTTTTCTCTAACTAAGTTCGTACTTAAAAAATATGATAATTTTGATGTCAAAATTATTACTTAAAAACATATCTTACTACAAATAAAAATATAAAGGGTTGTATTCAATGAATAGACAATATAAAGTATTTTTTTGACGAATATTTTAAAGAATCTTTAGCTTATATCAAAAATTATGTGGTAATCAACGACTGATCTCAAAAATTCAAAATAAGTTATTGGCCATCTCGTCAATCACTAGATTATGATAATGTGTACAACTAACTAATCATAGCCGATTAGCCTAGTCTTTTTGACTGTGGGCGTCATAGAAAGTGTTAAATAATTATGATTAGTAAAAATTATTTAACTTCATCATCCAGTAAAAACTGGATACTTGTAGACTGGGGTCTCACACTTCCTGATAGACCGCGGGACTAGCAGTACGTCCAGCTATTTGGTTATTTACTTGTTAAAAAAAATAAAAAAGAGAAAGACTGTGTGCGTACAGAGGTATTAGGGATATAAAATTGGTTAACCACATTTTTCTTTCCTTCTTTTATCGTAGAGATTTATTTACCTTATTAATCCTTGTTTTCTTTTTATACCCCCATTTAATTACTAATTTATAAGGTGCAATTTTTTTACTATTTAAAAGTATTCAACTTTCATTTTTTTGACCTTTATTTAGCCTTTATTACATTCTTTATCTTACTTACTTATCATCGAACTGGATCTTGCTGACTCGATGAGTTTGGGCTTCGTTGCTTACTTCGGTTGTCATTTAACACTTCCGAGAGTCACAAAGTACACAGTCAGCTTTATTCGTGGGCGACTTTCGATAATAATGACTCTGCAAAGTTTAAAAATTTTATCATTAGAAAAGAAAAAAAACACATTTACAAAAAAAATAATTAATGTTTATATAAAAGTCATCTCCTAAGAGCAATTATCTCAATTTATTTATCAATACTGTATATTAGCTAGTGTACTATTAATTTTGTTAAAGAAAAAGTCTGTTAGTTATACTATTTGTAAATATCTAAAAGTTTATTTTTATAAGTTGTATTGTTTTGTGTTAGTAATGACAATTAAATTGTGTCTTTAAAGTTATGTACTAATAATAGTAAACTATATCGAAAGTAAAAGAAGGAGCTGTATACCATAAAGTCTATAAAGAAGAGGAGCTCTATTAAATTACGAGAATTAAACGTCTAATTGTTAATTTCTTGTTTAAACTCCTAACTACTAATATTTTGTAATCGCTTTGAACTACTGTTGTTTGCAGCGTATATAAAAAATAATAATTAAGTTCCACCGCATCGTCTGTTATTAGCAAATCAGTCGTAAAAATACTATTTTTTTCAGGTTTTACTAAATATTAAGAAATTTGTAGGTTGTATTCTAAAAAGTTAAACGTAAAAGTTGTAGCCTGCTCAATAATCTACAATTTAAAATTGTATTAATAAATTGTTATATTAAATAAGATATCATATAAAAGTTGTTACAATTGCCATAAGATGCTCCAAATTCTTCAAAATGTAGTTATGTCATTTTTTAGTCACAAACCACGTGGTAAGACTTCATTGTTACTTTTTGAATATGATATGTAAATCGCCATTTAAAAGCAGTTTCAGAAACAAATCAGGAGTTAAGTTATTAGGGGGACGATTTTGACAATTGTACTAGTCTATTATGCAGGGTACTAAACAAAAAGAAGGAGATAGCTAAGTGGATTGTTAAATATAAAAAAAAAATGTCTTTTTATCATCAAATGGTAGCTTTATTGAAGCACTCTGGTAGTCTATCGTAGACCAGGCTCAATCAGTGACGAACCGGAAAAAATTATTCTTTGTTGTGCTTTCTTTTTCAGAATGTAGTACTCTACCAAAAATTCAGTTTGTCACTCAAAAATGTGGTCATGTATTGTTTAAACGATTTTTTCATAAAAAACTGCGTCGAAGTTGTTTTTTTGATCTGAAAAAAATATTTTCAGAATTTTTGGCACATTTAGAACAAAAAACTAAAAGAGATGTTGAAACCTTAGCTTCACAGTTTTCAAATAAAAAATTCCCAAACTTTCGGAAAATGCAGTTTTCCGATTTTCAGAGCTCCACAAAAGTGCTAAACAAACACATTTTCATATGTTATAACACACGAACATTAATAATCAACCTCACTCTATAATCTCCAACAAAGAAAATTTCAAAAAATTTGGTAGCAAGATCTTTTTTGCAATAAAGAAATAACAATATCAGTAAATAAGCTCAAATTTTTGCAAAAATACTCTAGCTTTTAACTTAAGTTTAGTTGGGTTTACTAGATAGTGTCAAAGTAAAATCGGAGCCACCTGCTATCAAAGCAAGTGAGTCTGGTTATAATATCCCTGAGCAAATGGTCGATTTTGTTATTCTTTCACCGACAGTACATCATCAATAGAGATATTAGTCGTGCTTCTAGATCCTCGAGCAAGCTAACAGTAAAGGTATAAAAGAGAAATTAACTTGAGCAAACAGGACATTAGGCGAGCGTCACAAACCAATCTCCTCACTTCGGATCACCAAAACGACTGAGCACTGAAAAAAAGGTGCTTTGGATGCCAACGTCTCTGACGTAACACCAAGAGACATTGAAAAAAAGCCGTACAACTAGCTCCAACTTTTCAGAGAGTTGTTATTTTTTTTCTTGATCAGTCTGGTGCTACACCATTGGGCCAGAGAAGACCACCTTGAGGTATCTAAGCAGTCATGTTTGCCGAAAGAGCTTAGCTCACCGGTCCTTTTTAAATCCATCGAATGTGTACTACTTTGTCAACAAATATGTAACATTTTATCATAGTTGACAAACAACAGCCCAGAGGGCTCATAAAATTTTGAACAATGCTTATGGTCGCAAAAGGGCAAACTGGAAGTAAAATTTCAAATGCTTTAAATTCATACAATTTGAGGCATCAAGAAACTGATGCAGAACATTTGTCGATATTAAAACAGCAGTGTCAAAATTGACGAATAAAGAAGTCATGAAGTGAGTAGCCCTTTTAATTTATCATAACGTAAGGAAGTACAAATCTATGGCTCTTTAGGATCAACAACTATTTTATGGCGTAATGAACGCACGGTATTTTTCAGCCCCATTACATTTTTTCAAACTTCCTTACAGCTGATTATTTGACTACAACTGCATGGGTTCCAAACCAAAATTTTTTTAATTCGAATTACGTATCAACACACTATCATTCCACTCAGTGAATCTCTGAGAAAGCCGAGACGGGGGGGCTGCTAGCTGCGCGCGCTGAACCGCTCTGAAAGTTTATTGCAAAATACAATCTTGCTACTCAATTTTTCGATATTTTCTTTTGTAGAGATTGTAGAGGAAGGTCAATAGTTAATGTTAATTTGGTGTGTCTCGTAAAAATTTTTGATGTGAAACTTCTTATGGTGGGCAGTAAACAGTCGCGTGAGAAGAAATATGCAACAAATGGTCTGGTCTGCTCCTCCGTTGCTGTTCACCCCACCACTGGGCACTCCTCTCTACGTATACACGTGGTGGAACTTATATATTTACATATATGTATATATGGTAAATATAAGTATATTGTCGTTTATATGTAGTTTTTTTGTATTAAAGTATACTAACCGTATACATAGCTATATATAATTGAACAATATGTATAGCATACATTGTACTTATAAAGCGTATGTACAAGAATAAAAGTGAACATGTATTAAATAGATATAAATGTTGAAAAAAAATTCAAACTTTACTGATCCCGAGTTCAGTTTTCTTATATCTTTTAATGGTTTGAGATACAGAAAAAATAAAAATACCAGCGTGTAGGACGAAAAGTTTTCTATCAATAAGCACTTTTACTTTCATTTCGACAAGAGCAAAATGTTGAGAAAAAAAATGAAAAAGTTATTTTAGCAGTACCTGTAAAAGTGAGTGAGATAGAAAGAGCCATTGATTCTCTGCTGTCGCGCTGGCTCTCTCGATCTCACTCATGCAGGTAGGCCTTTTTTATTGCTTATCTTAATATTTTGTGCTTGTGAAAAATGATGAATTAATATCAGAATTAGTATTAATTTTTCATCATTTTTCAAAATTTCTTCTTGGTAAATAAAATTATTTTAAAATATAAAAATTTGACCAAAATTCAAAATTGTCCCAGTATCTTCCGATTGTGTTCACTCAAAATCCATGTTAACCCGCCTTTAGTAAAGAGATAAGAAAGCTGGCGCACGTGCGCAACTATGTACAGTTATCCAAAAAGAGATAGAGACACAGAGGAAGTAATGCATACGAACGTACTGTTGAACACAAGTATGTACCTATGTGTAGGTAGGTAGTATAGATACTCTTTGCCGTGTATTGTTCTTTTTCCACTCTTTTCATTTGACCACAACTGCATGGATTCTAAACAAATTTTTTTTTTGTTCATATTTTTTTTCATTCTAAGAATAGTCAAAAATAAGTGTAAAATTTTGAAGTATCGATAAATTGAAAATATTTTACATGACTGGTTAACATACTAAAGTGCTTCACTCAGTGAATACTGGGTGAGGCTAAGATGGGGCCGGAAGTTATTAATAAATCTATCGGATAATTGCCGTGCCACATTCAATTCATTACTTATGTTTTACTAGTCATTTCAGGAATATCGCTAATCACTAAGCAATACAAGTCAGTAACTGAATTTATACATAACGAATGAAAACTTTCAGTTTTTTTGCTTATAAAAAGGGTTTTGCCTTATAAAATAAATTTTTTTTTTAAGATAAATGTTAAATACTGCATTATAAAATGTTTAAAAAATCTTATTCACTATAATTGAATTTTTTTACAGCTGTGTATTTAGTGCCCAACGTTAGAGGTCAAAGGGTTATTCCGTTTACCCCTATGTGTCAAATTTAATACACATGTGCCATACAGCTGTTAATACACTTGAAAACATGTGAGAGGATTTTTGCACAAAAGGTTTTTTTTAATTCTCTGACTTTTTAAAAATAAGTCGATCCCCTACAGATTTTTCCCAGGAATCAAAAACGTGTGGACCACCGTCGGTAGATATAAGTTTTATTTAATTTTGGATCCATCTTTCATGTTATGTGCTCACATCTTTGCTGCTAAAGGTTTCAGAAAATTTCTTTATTTACAAGTTTTTTGCTGTAATCTTCTTTCAGAAAGTGGTTCGGGATGATCATTTAGAGAGAAGAAGAAGAGAAGGGTGAGAGAGAGGGTCCCACGTAGTTTGGTCTCTGTTACCGAACACTGCTTATACCTAATCTGACTATTATATAAAGAAACAGCGTTGGTTTGTATGTTCGCAAAAATTTCACTAAACCAATCGATCTCAAATTTCGACAGAACTTCAATTTCAACTTTTAATGTGTCATAGGCTATTAAAATTAACGATAACTTTAATAGAAATGTTTTTATGCTACTTATAAAAACTAACTAAAAAAAAGTTCTGAAAAAGAGTTTTAACTTTTGACCGATAGAAGTTGAGCTGTTATTGTTTTTAATGTTTCTTTAAATTAACTGAGCCGCTCCCGTCATCGATTTTATGGAGTTACTTTAATAAGTAAAAGTTTGTAGTAGGCTTCAGTAACGTGTGATCAGCACATGTCGATGTTGAGTGATAACACATCTCATGAAATTTCATATCTCATAAAATTTTGATTGTTTCTGAGCGTATATGGTGTGGAAAAAACCTTTAATCTTACTAATATATAACGCAAAAAGTCGCTAAAACCGTTGTAATCGGTAACCGCGAAAACTACTCAATCGATCTGTCTGAAATTTTGTATACTGATTCTTGACACTGGCTAGATGGTTTTAGTAAAGTTTTCATCTTGAAAGAATTAACAACAAAAGCAATAAATAAGCTCAAAGTCTTGCAAAAATACGCTATCTTTTTGTTTTAATTCGATAGTGCCCACTAGGTCTGTAAAAGTAAAATCGAAGCTACCTGCAATAGAAGTAAGATGGTAATGGCAAATAAATTTCATGGATTCCGAACATGAATATTTTTTAACAAGACGTTTTTTGTTCTCAAAAATATCAAAAATAGATGTTAAATTTTTAACTGAAAACGTTTTACATTACATGTCAACACACCACAGTGTTCCATTCAGTGAGTGTCAGTAGAAGCCGAGATGGGGAGCAGCTAGTAAACTTAATATTTTGCTTACTTTTAACGTTGGCATTGTTTAAAATGCATTATAAAATTATTTTAACTTGTACTAACTAAACCCTAGAACAACAATTTATTCGTACGCAAGTGCTTTTTCTGTATTTTTGTATTTTCTAGAAATCTTTGTCTATGAAAACGATAAAATTGAGGTCACATCTCATCAGAGCCTATGTCAATCATACAGTTGTCATTAGTATAATTCTTTTAAAAGTGAACTATAAAATATTTTAAAAATTCATGCAAGTTGAATAAATTTTATATTATCAAGAGAAATCAAAATCATCGTGATCTCTGTATTTTATTATTGTTCTTAAATCTCCTTAGGAAATATATACCCGCAGGAATCGGAAGCAAGACCGTCAAACTTGATATGTAAAAAATTGCTAACATTAAAACCATGATTTGTTCGATCTAAAAATTAGTTTTTGGAAATTGAACAAGTGCAAACGTTTTGTTTATTTTTTAAATTATATACCGCAAAAAAGGACGTCGAATTTAAAAAATGCGATTGCTTAAAAAAAAGTAGTGCTATGATATTTTTAAGCTGAGGTGTAGAGAATTAATGGTTCTCTTGCTTAAAGTGATGTATAGAATTCTTTCACTGTTAATTACTTTATTTTTTATAATTGTTAAGTGGATATAATGAGCAGCTTGCTGTTTTAGTACTTGGATCAATTATAAAATTGTCAAAAACTGAAAAAAAACTAATCAGTACAAAAGTTATTAGAAATTGAGTAGCAAAATCAAATATTATTCGTCAAGTGTGCTTATTATTTAAATTATTACTTACATGTAGTTCAATCTTTATGAAATGCACGCTTTTTTTTAAATTGAAAAATGTAAATTAGAAAATAAGTTTTAGCAAAATTAGTCAAACGATGTAGGGAATAGCTGTAGGCGTTCACTGCATCTAGTATTCTATTAAGTTTAAACAATGGAAGAAGACCTGTAACTTATCTGACCTGACAAAATCCCTCCACTTACCCCTAATTCATAAATGTGCTGTTTTTAAACCAACTAAATTCTTCATTCATTGTTTCAAAATACTTATTGTAATATAATTGCTCAATAATAAACAATAATTAGAACATTTTTTTATTTGTTTTCTTTCTTGCAATAGTTGATTATATCAATTTTATATTGTAAAAAACATTGTTACATGAAGCCAACGCATGATAAATCAACCTCAAAGATCACGATACAAAACTACTAATGTGCTTGATTAGCTATCACCTTTATAGAACAAATAAAAAACTTAACCTAAGAAATAAATACGCAGTATTAGTTTGCTACAGTTAAAAAGTTTTATAAAAATATGCAATAATAATAACTTACTTTTTGTAACACTAAAACATACTTTTAGTGTAAGCACCAAAATAAGATTATAAGCACTAATACTTTCTTCTCCTTTCTAAACTGATTGTATTCATTTAGGTGTATTCTAATAATCTAAGTTAAAAACTCGACATTTCATATACACGTACACAGTGCATTAAATGAAAAAATAATCTTTGTAAAGATGCATTTAGCAAATGGCTTGCTTTCTCTGCACTTCTGGCTATACAGGCAGATTCCCAAAGCTGGTGAAATAATTTATTTAAGTTTTTTTTATCATTCACTGACATTTAAAAGAGTTATAACAATATAAATTAGCTGTGATATTACATTTTTAATGAAACTTTTTTAACTTATTAAGAGCAAGAATTAATTTATAACAATTTATCAATAGTGTACAATCAAAAGTAAGAAACATTTTTTTTAATATTGGAGATCATAATATTCAAAAAATTAAATGAAAGCCTAGTTAGCATTCTAACTTCTTTTCATCCATATTTTTCAATTTAAAAAAACTAAAACAAACATTGGATACAGTTTTTCAATTGGTTGGTGTGGTGACACTGTCACATAGACCATTTCAGTAAAGAATCCAAGTGATAGGCAGTTTTTCTGCAAGAAATTCGCCCATCCCTTCGCGAGGAGCATTGCGTGGTAAAAAAGCACATGTAAAAGCATACAGAGGTACTTGCTCGCAAGAGTCGTACTGGTCGGGAATTGAACCACGGTCTCTGACCGCGGCCTAGCGTGCAGACCCGCAACCTAGCCGACTGAACCACCGCGCAATATTTGCGCACTCTCAATCTCTTCAAGCGCTAAATTAAAAAACTTATTTTAATATCATTTATAAATACTATACTCTAAAATAGCTTATCACTTGATTATTTTACAATCCAGTTCTCCAAGTTAAAAAAATCGAAAGAAATTGATTGATATTGAACAGTAGTAGCATTTGCAGCGAAACTTTTAAAGTAAAATGTTCATCTTTTTTTGTAAATGTTAAATCATGTAAGATAAGTCAAAAGTAATAATGTTAATGATACTTATGTTTTACTAGTCATTTCAGGAATATCGCTAATCACTAAGCAATACAAGTCAGTAACTGAATTTATACATAACGAATGAAAACTTTCAGTTTTTTTGCTTATAAAAAGGGTTTTGCCTTATAAAATAAATTTTTTTTTTAAGATAAATGTTAAATACTGCATTATAAAATGTTTAAAAAATCTTATTCACTATAATTGAATTTTTTTACAGCTGTGTATTTAGTGCCCAACGTTAGAGGTCAAAGGGTTATTCCGTTTACCCCTATGTGTCAAATTTAATACACATGTGCCATACAGCTNTAATGATAATAATGATAATAATGATAACAATCATAATAATGACAATGAAAATGATAATGATAATAATGGAAATAATGATAATAATGATGATAATGATAATAATGACAATAATGATAATAATGATAATGATGATAATATACTACATGAGCGAGCAGTACAGGAACTATAAGCCGCCGATGTGGCTCAGCAACGCAACAAATATGTTGGCCATTTCAGTTCCTAGACCAGACAAAATCCGCCAAGATGCAAGCGGATCTAAAAGACGTTTCGTCTGGTTGAAAAGTGGAGGCATTACGTATGTAAGCTGCTACTTTTCACCAAACACTATTATCGAGGAATACAGGAGAACAATAAATTACCTCGAAGATACCGTCAGGGATGGCATGGAAGGCGACCTTATAATTCCTGGAGACTTCAATGCGAGAGCAGAGGAATGGGGAATGCCTACAAAAAATTGCACGCAAAACAGGATGGAATGTTAAGAAGCTGGACACAGAACGACCAGAGGAAAAAGTTAAGAATGGCATCGCTGCTATTCAAAGCGATGAACGAAACCTGAACACAGTAGGAGTACAGAAGTTTACCGAGGCAACCATGCGACTCCTAATAATCGTATTCGAGGCTTCCATGCTCAGAAAAAAAAGATGGAACGGCAAACGTCTCAAACACAGACGCCTCTATCAAAGGGCCAGAAACAGACCAAAGGCCGGACAAAAGCACTCCGAGTACCAGCTTACAAGAAAGATATGCGAGCTGTTATTAAGAACAACAAAAAGCAGTGCTGGCAGACTCTTTGCCGGGAAGTAAATAACGACCTTGGGGCAGAGCGTACCAGATAGTGATTGGGAAACTGGGAAGACTGGCACCAACTGCAAACAAAGACGTGGATACCATGAGGCATATTGTGGATACGCTATTCCCGACGCATCCAGAACTCGAGGATCAAGCAGACTTGAAGCTTACAAAAAATGTACCTTTATTTACCCAAAAGGAACTGGAGCTAGCAGCCAGATTACTTAAAAACGGAAAAACTTCTAGACCAGATGGTATACTGGCAGAAGTCATTAAGGCAGTGGTGGCAAAACATCCACAGCTGCTCTTGAACCTACACAACGCATGTTTTCGGAAGGGGTTGTTCTAGATTCCCTGGAAAAACGCACGGCTGGTACTGATCGATAAAGGCAAGGAGGAGCCTAACTCCCTGTCATCACTCAGGCCGTTATGCATGTTGGACTCGTCTGGAAAGTTATACGAAAAGCTGCTTAAGGTCCGTCTTCTACAGGCCATACAAAACGCGGTAGACTTATCTGACAAGCAGTACGGATTTATTAAAGAAAGGTCTACCATAGGAGCAGTAGAAGAAGTAGTAAAAGCAGTTCAGAGCACTAGAGACTTGTGCCATGGAGCGGGACCTCTCGTTCTTCTGGTGACCTTGGATGTAAAGAAAGCTTTTAACTCAGCAAGATGGAAGGACATGCTTCATGCTCTAAAACACACATTTAGAACACCAGACTATCTCTTGAAAGTATTGAGAGATTATCTCAAGGACCGCTCCTTGACCTATACGACAACAGAAGGTGAAACAAAGAAGAAAATAACTACAGGGGCATTCCAGAGATCCATACTTGGACCGGACCTCTGGAACGTGTCATACGACGGACTGCTCCGCCAGGAAATGCCAGAGGGGACGTTCTTAGTGGGATACGCGGACGATGCTACTGTAGTGATCGTTAAACGCATGATGAAACTTGTCCAGATACGACTTAACTAGGTTATGTGGAGAGTAGTTCCAGGGATGGAGATCCACGGGCTCAAAGTTGCAGAAGGGAAGACGGAGATGGCACTATTGACGAGGAAAGAGATAGATACCATCATTCCCCTCAATGGACTGTGTGAAAACACGGGGAAGTAGAATACTATCTGATCCAATTCCTCTCAAATCACGGGTATTTTTGCTCATACCGAAACAAGATTCGAAAAACGTAGACGGCTGCGTGCAAGTACTGTGACTACGACAAAGATGACGCAGAACATTCGTTCTTTGACTGCACCAAGTGGCAAGCCGAACGAAACGTGTTGCAAGAAAGGATCAGAATTTGGAATTCCGACAGCGTCATAGAGAAAAGACTACTCAACGAAGAAAAATAGACTGCAGTAGTCCAATACGTACATACAGTTCTCCGGGCCAAAAAGGAGGACGGTTTTCTAGACGACTGAGTGGAGGTGTTGGGCACTCTGTGGTGCGCACGTGGATCCGGTGCCATCGTAGGGGCGTTGGGTAGTGTTTTTGCTGCGGCGCTCGAGGTGTTCGGGGGGGAGCGGTGGCGGGGCTTCGGGGGTGGGGCCGCCGGGGCGTGGCCGCAGGGGGATCGGTGTGCGGGATGGGGGCCTGTGTGGGTGCTTAAGTGCGTGCAGACTCCCCTAAACCGCTTCTCTCTTTCACCTTCCTGCCGATGAGCAGCTGCGGCTTGGTGGCCCATGCTCTTGGGAGCTTCACTCCCGCTGCCCTACTTTTTTGTTTTTTGTTTTTTTTTTTCTGGGGCTGGGCTTCTGAGGTGTGGCTGCGGGGCGGTTGGTGTGCCGTATGGGGGCTTGCGTGGGTGCTTGAATGCGGGCAGGCTTCTGTGGACCGCTTCGCTATATCACCTTCCTGCCGATGAGTGGCTGTACCTTGGTGGCCTAGATTTTCGCCCCGCGGGCTCTGCGGTGGGTGCGCTCCTTGCGCCTCTGTCGCGGTTGGCCGGGTCTGGGCTCGTGCTAGAGAGTGTGTGCTCATTATTTTGCTCCTCTTCTCTAACGAAACAGAGAAGAGAAACTCTGGTATATGACGAAAACTAGAAAATAGCCTAGACGATGCATAAGTTACAAGACACGTTGGTAACGAAACACCCCTCTAAAAGGGTGATCTAGTAATAAATTTAGATAATAATGTTAAACGAAACTATTCGAAAAGGGTATAATCACCAAAGTTTTGTGAAACGTGATGACAGTCAAGTACGTACTTCTAAAGTTTGAACTGCGAATGGTACATTAACGAGACCAGCGAGAAAACTTGTTAAGTATGCTTAAGTACAAAATAAAGTTTTGTACGAGCAGGAGAAATGTAAAGAATGTAAGAATGAAAGAGAAAGAGAGAGTAGCTCGATTTTATAGTACTATGTGTTATCGATTGTTTGTACAAACCGCGCCCGCGAATCGTAAAGTTGATGTTTCAAAAAGTCGCGTGCACGGCTTTCGTTTAGAATGTCTGGGGCCGCATTTTCCTGTTTAAAAATGAAAAGAGCACCAGGGCAAGGGAGGTAATGGCTCTTTTATGGATGGGAGGCTATAGCAGCAATTGTTTTATACAGCAGATCACATGGTAACCACGCAAATTAACAAAGTGACTATGTTGTCAAGGAGAAGCAGCTCTCTCTTCACTTCTTTCTGAAGACTCGAACGTCTCACACGTTTTCTCTTCCCTCGTTTTTCCGTTTATTTTGAAAAATAAACAGAATACCAGTTTACATGCTCTTATTTTAGAACTAAGTTTTAAAAAAAAATAATAATAATAACAATAATAATGATAATAATAATAACAATAATAATAATACTAGTACCAGCAGCAGCAGCATATATGTGTATACATATTGTGTCGTTCGCAGTACATGTCAGCTTCACTTAGTTTATTGTTTTTGTTAACATTTTCTATCATATCTATTTTCATTATCTTCAGTCTCAAATCAGTCAATGATACAGCGTCCTGATCTTTAAGTTCCTTAACTACTGTCGCAAATTCATCTGCTCCTGTTTACATGCCGTATCAAACGGAAACAAGGTTTATGCTGGCAACACTACCATCGAAACTCAAGTTAATAAACTGAATGAAGGCATAAAAACTTTAGAGACTTTACCATCTTGTGTATTAGGTATAAATAGAAGGGTGGAGGCCTTGAAGCAATCTTCTCCTGCTGCTGAGAGTTTGAAAGATGTTCAAGACAGATTGGCCATAGTTGAGAGCCGCTCTTTTCTTTCCAATGAGATAACTTTGGACAGCTTTGAAACGGGGATGGAAAACAGACTCAACATGTCTCAAATATCATTCTGTATAATGTCCCTGAACCTCCAACTAGTTTTTGTCAAGGTACAGAGTGTGAGGTCACTGCTAAGAACAAACTATTAAATATTGGAATTACTGATATTAACCAGATGGTTCATCTGTAAAAATTTTTCTCTGCACCAAATCAAGCCCTTTTCTGGTCTCTCTCTCTCTAACAGAGAAGGTGTGATGCATTTGATCTCTCAACGCTCTAAGTTATCTTGGAATGTCAGTATTGCCTCTGATCAAACCAATGCACAACGAGCTCATCTTTTACAATTGGTGGATGAGGTAAAGAGGGATAATTCAACCAATCCAGGTATTAAGAAAAGAATCAAATACATTTAAGACACTGTGACTAATATTAATTGATAATCAACAGTCCTTTCATTTAGACGCAAATTCTAAAATAGTAGTAAGAGTGACAATTTATTCGTATACTATCAAAATGTCAGATCTCTATACAAGAAGCTCTCTTTAATAGAATCAATTTTACTTTCACCAACTACAACTCCAGGCATAATCTCTACTAAAATTTGGCTGAAACTACATACTTTTGACTCCGAGCTGCATCTACTCTACTGCAATAGCTATAGACAGGACCGGCATGTAGTTAAAGAAATTTATAGATGTGGTGGCGGTGTCTTGGTGGCAATAGACAAATACTATCTAATAGAACTTTGTTAGAAATGAACATTCAGTGCTTGGTTGTACATATGTGGGGGAATGCGTTGGACCTTATTTTAATAGTGGTCTACATTGCTTCGAGCTCTGCTCTAGCGGCCTACACTGAATTTTACAACTATGTTGAGTCACTCATGAACTTATATCTCTCCTGCAAATTTTTTATACGTGGTAACCACAATCTAGCCAAATGTTCTTGAACTAATTATCTGCTTCTTCTGCATCTTACAGGCTACGTTCTACCGAACCCACTTCGAGCCGCTTCCAAAATTCTTAACGTCTGTAACACTCTATTCGGACCTTCAAAAAATGTATAGTCCTATTTCTGGTCATGATTACACGTTGGATCTCCTGCTTGTACCTGGAAGTCACTAAAACAATGTTCCACGGTGCCAGCATCACAACTATTCCACAAGAGATCTATTGAGAATTGTATTCAGTTATTTTACATTTTATACGGCCTCATCTACAATTTCGTTCCTATTTGTCGTGTCACACATTTCAGGTCGCCCGTATGGCTTGAGCAAGAACTGCTTGACTTGATCCATCATAAAAGACGTGCTTATTAGGTTTAGAAGTGCTTACCAATGTATTGATAGATTTTATTACATTTAAGAGACTGAAAGTTAAATGTCTAAGGCTTTCTTGAACATTACATAAAGAATTCATAGTGAAATCGGAATTCGGCCTAAGATATAATATACAGAAACTTTAGAAGTTCTCCGAGACTTGCTTTCAACACAATCAATTTTCAGATGCACTACGTCTTAACACAGTCCACGCTTCTACTCCTATCGATAAGTGCAACTTACTCGCTAAACATTTCTATAGATAGTTTATAAGTATCCCTTCTCTATTCTTACTTCAACTATCTAGCCCTCTATAGATATTTCCTTCACTTTCACCCCTTCAAATATTCTTGCTGCTATCTCACAATTGAAAAGTTTAAACTAATTAGGCCCAAACCTTGTTTCATCCTCATTCATTATGAATTGTTTTTTAAGTATTTGTCACCTACTTGAACTTCTTTTCTCTAAATCTCTGGCTGAAAACCTCCTCCCAAGTGCCTTAAAACCGGCATATATATTTCCCATCTACAAATCTAGAAACCTACAACTGGCTAACAACTACAGACCTATCGTTTTTCCGAGTCTATACCAAAACTGCTTGATCACCTTGTACACACAAGCCTTTCTGCTTTTCTTTCACTATTTATCTCACAACAGTACGGGTTTACTGAGGGTGGTTTAACCATCAGAAACTTATCAACGCTTAGCCATTTTGTATTATCTGCATTCGAGTCAGGTGCACAAATTGATATTATTTTCCTGGGTATGGTTTAAGTTTTTGATAGTGCTTCCTATGGCATACTTCTTCTTCGGGCTAACTCTTTTGGTGTTAGCAATACTTTATAAAGATGGCTGGCTTCGTTTCTTACAGGGAAAACTTTAAAAGTTGGCCTTCTTGGCGCTTTGTCGGATGAGTTTGTAGTCACCTCTGGGATACCACAGGGCTCGTAATCCTCTATTATTTACATTTGTCATGAACAGCCTTTCTTTAGGCTCAATTTACGCAAACGACGTAAAAATTTTTAAACGTATTTCTCTACATTCAGATTATCTACTTCTACAGTCTAATCTTTTAAATGCGGCCTTGTGGTGCTCCAAAAGCTGATTTTCGATTCATGAAGATAAGTACAAGGTTTTATCTGTTAATAAATGCCAAATTGCATCACATTATCATTAATCAATTAACGACAACGAATTCAAACGCGTTGATTCACTAACTGATCTGGGTATAACTCTTGACTCCTCAAGAACCTTTAAAGGCCACATCAGTAAAGCTTGTGTGCTTTATAAAAAGAACCATGCATGATTTCTTATTAGTAGAGTCCATTATACACTTGTTTAAGTCCTAAATACTTTCACATTAACTTATGCATCGATTATCTGGTCCCCATACGCTCATCAAATATTTTTCTCAACTTGACAATATACTTCACCGCACTCTTAAACTTGCCTTTTATAAAACAGAGTCTTCCATAGTACATGCTTACCACAATAATTCTCCTTATCTATCGAATTACTTACTCCTTACCAGTAAAAATTCACATATTTATCACGAAGCACTATTTATTTTCTGACTTACTTATAACTTAATCAAATGTCCTGATCTGCTTGCACTCTTCTCCCTTAAAAATACTTAACATGTCCACAGAATACCTGATACATGACAAAACAAACTTATACTACAAACTACCTTTTCCACTTTATACCTCGCCTCAGATGTTTATTCAATGCCACCATCCAAAATTTGCCTGAAATAGATAGCATACGTGTGTTCAAGAACAATCTCCGTCAAATCTTACTCTTAAAGCAATAGCCAGTTTCATCTTACCCTACCACTCACCCATTTTTTTATTTTTCTTGCTAATGTTGAGTTTATAGTATTAAATTAATTATTTCTTAGCCTACATCTTTTAACTAGTCAACTAGCTTACGCATTCAACAAAAACTACACTATTAATTAACAGTCAACTGAACTCTTTCTTATCATGCTACTTCTGTTACAATTTATTAACATGCTTTTATACATTTATTTATGTTATTGTAATACATATAAACATTTATATTTATATTTTACATCTTAATTTGTATATAAATAATTTAAGCCTACACCCTTGTAAACATTGTTGTGCGGGCTGCGCTCGTTAACACTTTTTGGTTATTTAATTTATAGGTGAGCCTGTTAATTCTATAGATCAAAAATGAAACAAACAGATAAAACTAATAAAAATAGTAGTTATATCGATAATAATAATAGTAATACTACAACTAGTAGTAAAGTAGTAGAACTGATAAGTTATGGTGAGTAAACTCTTGAAATCATTAAATCAAGTTATATAGTACTTAATTCATTAGTTTAATTCATTGAACTTCAGTTCTAAAATAGCCTTAAAAACTTGACATTTGTATAACAAAAAATCACGTTCGCAATAACTGGTGTACACGTGACCTCTTTCACTATTATGGTATTATTACGGGTACCCCATTGATGTAGTATTGAAATTGACCACAATAATACGTGCACAATAGTTCACACAAGCCAGCAATAATACCAGCATTGGCAACTGAACTTTAAAACCTCTTTTTAAATCGATATTCATGAGTTTATACATTTATAAAAGTGCAATTTAGTAGTTTTTGAGTCCAACATTAATAAAAAAAAAAAAAAATCGCAATGATTTAACGAACTGAATTTCTTAGACAAACGTTTAAAGCTAACCACTAAAAAAAAACTGCAATAATACCCCGTTTACCCCTGCACTAAAAAATTAAAAAATTTAGCCGTACTAATCATTTATTCAAATTTTAAATGTATTCTATACACAAATTCACCCTTATTTATTATGTGCTTAAATTCGAAATTTATTGCACGAAGAGTATTTTCTACAGCTAATCGTTTCTACTTGAAATTCAAATGAAAACTACATTTTTTGTTCTAAATCTTTGTTCGTAATTCATTTGTCATAGAAAATTTCTTTCCAAACTAAATTTTCTATTTCCAAATCGTTATCACATTCAATTAGTATAAACCTTTTTTTCGGATCTTGATATTGCTACATATAATTTTTTATGTGAAGATAAAGGTTTTTTCAAGTATTGTTAAGTAAAGCTCCAAATATTCATAAAAAAATCATACGAAGAAATATTTTGAATGTAAACTTTGTCAAGTGGTAATGAAAAACCATAAATAATTTGTACGTCATTTGACTCTTTAAACCCATTTGAATGGACTTGAAAAAAATCAAAACTCATTAGAAAAAAAATTGGCTAAGAATGTGGTAAATGCTTCTCTAGAAATTATGTTTCAAAGAGACACATTAGTAGGATAGATTAAAAAAGTAAGCGTCCTTAGAAAATTTAATATTCATGAATGAAATATTATTTTTCATTAAAAATAATATTAAAATTTACATTTGAACTAGATCAACAACAATCATCTGCTGGTATATGTATTGCATAAAAAAAAAAAATGTAACAAGTGTCTGCTAAATTTGTTTTACTCACTTTATAAATTTCATAATAATTCATTGTTGATATGTAGGACTATTTACATTCAAGAATTAGTTTGCTTGGGCCAATATCTAAGATAATTTTTCGGTTTTTATATCTTACAATAAACCATGATTATTTAATTTTTCCTTTTATTTTTGTTTACAATTTAGAAAACTTTTTTAGAAACTGACCAAATAATGTCACTCCATTTCTAAAAGAAGCGATTATTTTGGATAACAATATAAATATGTATGAAAAATTGTTAAGTTAATCTTTCGATACATAACAAAGGACTGAAATTTTGTTTGTTAAGTCTGTATATGAATATTTTTGTGAAAGAGTTGCTTGTTCATAATTATCATGCAAATAATTTTATGAATAATTTTAACTGCATCCTAAGTCTCCTCATAAAAACAATATTAGGAAAATTTTTGGTCCAACAAAATGACTTTATTTAAATATTTTTATTAAGAATGATTTTTTTTTACGCAGAGATTTTAATTTTATGGTAAACCAAAATCGGAAAGTATCATACTACGAATAAAAAAATTCTAAATCATACTTTATTTATGGAGGGTTGGTGCGCAAGGCACAAAGAGGAGTGGAGCCCCATTAGTGTATACATATATATTTTTAAATTTATTGATAAAAAATCCTCTATGTTTCACATAAACTTGTAATCGTACAATTTTCATATAAAATCTAGTTGTTTTTAATACAAAAATCATACTTCTATTGTAAGAAAGTAACTATGAGTTTTCTAAAATTAAGGTTATGTACATAAATAGATGTAAGAGTAAAAATGGGGTTAATTTTATTGGTTCTTCATACAGCGTTTTTTCATCTAATGAAGAAACGAAATAAAAGTACCCTACTTCGCTATTTTGCCACGTATTTTTACGAGTAACCGTGCAACAACAGGTGTGATGCGGCTTCAAAAAAAAACACTCCTATTTCAACAAGCATTAAGCGTCCTCACTTTTCAATATCGTCTGACACCATACGAAGCACTATTGGACTGTTTATCTTTACCATGACAACACTTAGAGCAAATTAAAAAATTTTAGTAAAGATTAAAAGTGTCGTGGGTTTATTGATAGATTCGCAAATAATGCCAAATGAAACAACGTACAAGATTGAGAATTCAATAATATTTAACAGTTTATAACTTTTTATAATTTGTCTAAAAAAAAATTAAGAGCAAATTATTTGAATAGAAAATAAGACAAATGTGTGAACTGATTTTCAGGATTATCTAATTTTTCTCGGAAAGAAAAATTATATCAAATGCTTACCGCACTTAAAAAGAAATTTTTTATCATATCTTACAATGACTACGTAAAAATATTAGCTCTCATAATAATAGCGGATTTTTTAAGTATCTGTGAAACTGTTTCAGTATTTTACATTGCATACAGATAAGCAAAGCCAAGTTAAAATTCGAAACATCAGGCAGCGTTATAGTAGTTCTGACTTTGATAGAATTAAAATAATTTACCACTAACAACTGTTCGTAAAATTGATTTGCTGTCTTAACAGAAAAAGTAGAAAGTCTTTCAGTTTTTGGTAACAAAAATACTGTTACAGTGACAGTATACGGTAAAAGCGAAACGTTAAAAAACAATTTGATTCTGATAAAAAATATCTTAATAATAATTCCACTTAAAAGTGTCAACAGTACCTAATCGGATAAAGTTAATTTGTATGAATTCGACTTCAATGCTGTTTATTAGCTGGATGAAAAACAATATGTGTAATGTGTACATTTGTTTCATTGGAGTGAATGTTTATCTTATCATTATTGCAAATATTTATTAGATTTCTTATAAAACTTTTTTTTTAATCGAAGTACAAACAAAACTATTTCCAGCTTTCGGCAATTTACTAACAGACGTACTCTAAAAAAATAATGTATCCCTAGAAATCATTTTGTCACTAAATTTTATTCTTCGTTTATTTCACCTCAACTTATTGAAAGTTAGCAATCAGAACACGGGGTTTGTTCAATGATACCTTAAAAAAAAAAAAAAAAAAAAACAGAAAAACTGTATTTTTTGGGTGCGAATATTGATACATTTAAATCATTGTATGAAGAGGTGCATATGCATAGATGGCGGCACTTTCAGTACAAGCACTCTAAATTCTCCATACATGATAAGCCACATAGTTTCTTTTTCAGGAAATTTTCTGAAGAAATAAATGAGAATGAGAAAAATATCCTCCCCAGTTGCGGATCAAACATACAACCTCCTGTTTACTCGACAGTTGCTCTACCACTTAGGCTACCGAGGAGCTGTACATTCACTCGCACCGTTAGTTTAGATAGGCTTCTCATTCCGAATTTTTAGAGCTATTATTCACCTAAGCTCGATAAAGTAGTAATGTGACTCTAATGCTTGTCGGTAAATTAGAAATTAATACGACCAATGGTATACAAGCGAATGTTGATACATCTAAACCATTGTATCAAGAGGTGCATTTGCATAGATGGCGGTACTTTCAGTACAAGCACTCTACATTCTCCATACATGCCCTTTTTTGAATATCCAATATACTTAAGACTCAATAAGAGGACTCCAAAAACAGTGAAAATGATACAGGAATTAATAAACTCCAAGGGCTTACTGTTCAGTCTTTTATTCAGTTGACAAAAAATATCTATAGCTGCTCTAATATAACCGACTGACTTTGAAGCTGTCTGAATATAATCCTGATTATTTATTAACACTGGTGATTAAAAAAAAATATAATCTCCTCTTGGTTCAATACACTTTGACAGACGTCCCTTCAACTCTTTAATTCTTTAGAAAACTATAACTGTGGTAATTCATAAACAAAGTACTTGTGTAAGTAATAATTTTTTTAATTCAACGTAAACTGTCGTTCGATGAGATCCGTTTGTTTTAAGTTTTGAAATAAGAAGTCACTTGGGACCAGGTCTATTAAATACGCTGATTGATCTATAAATGAAAACTATTATTCTTTAATTTCAGCCATTGAAATTGTATACGCTTGCTCTTTTGATTGTCACTGGAGAAAAAGGAAAATGGTTTTTTTAAGTAAGGGTGACTTTCTTTAATTTTTTCTCATAGCTGATCTAATAATGCATAATTATGTTCTGTAATAGTCTGTCTTTTTTCCGCATTGTTAATAAAGATGATATAGGCATCCCAAATCACAGTAGCCATAATCTTATTAGCTGATTTTACCGTTTTTGCCTTCTAAGGATACCATTATCTCTGGCATTAACTGTTTTGACGGTTCTTTCGTCTCGGAAGTCTAGTACATATACTACATATACACATTTGGAGTAGTGTATTTCATTTTTATCTACAGTTTCTTCATCTGCTCAGAAATTTATCTGGGCGTATAAGCTCCAAAAGAGCCTTAGAAAATACCACGTGGTTGCACTTCCTGTATCCATCTTGCAAAATTGAAATTATGGTACCTATTTGAACTCCTCTAGCCTTAACTATTTTGCATAGTTATACTCGATTATATTCTTTGGTCATTTCATACCATATCGGTGATTTATCAATCATCTCTAGAATGTCTTAAACAATGCTTGTCTGATGTCGATGTATGGCTTCGTTTCAATGTATGTATCCAATATTAAACTGTTGTAAATAAAGAGACAGATGTGCCATGGACTAAATCCAACTTAGTATTTATTTCTTTTGCTATTAAACCTTTTAAATAAATATGCTTATTTACCCCCTGAAAATTTTGTTTTTCCATTTTTTCAAACAAAGAAAAGTAATTTTCTTCGGCTGACAATGCAAACTAAACCGCTCGAAGAATTTGGCACCATCTTTGCCAGATACTTAGTGAAGAATAATGCTTACTAAGAACAGAATATTTGCGATGCTACAAGCGCCATCTTCCAGGTTTCTTAGGACTTATTAAACCACTCTCGTATATAAAAAGCCTTGAAGAAAATCTCACAAAAGACTTAGTAGTAGTACTACATGTTCTTCCAAGAAATATTCTTATACTGTAGAAAACGCAGAAAGAGCATTTCGTTTTAGTAATGATCAGAACTATTCACGCTATAGTATTATTTTTCAGGTCAAGTAATGACATTAAACATCTTGTACTCGTGTGAACGTACCAGTTTTCATGTAACAGTGGTTAATATTATGCAAAAAACTATAATACCTGAAATGAATAAACTGATTCTAACGGTTAACAATACTACACTACGTTACGAAGGCACAAAATGAAGACCTGGAGGCTGTTGTACATTTGTGACAACGTTGCGTACATTGATGAGTATTTATCTTACCCAGAGTAAAAATTAAAATTTGGCACTCGCAGGTACACTTTGTTCCTAATAAATTACATTTTCCTACGTAAAAAATTATTTTTAATCGTTTGACGTTTACTGCGTTAAAAAAATGCAAATGGCTATTAAATAGTAAAAAAATACTATTACTTTAAAATGCAATAATCAATACAGTTATGCGTGTCAGTCCACATTATAATTAGTTTTTATCTATTAACTATCATTGTTCCGTATTTTAGAGTCCATATCAGACCCGATACTCTGATTATTCAAAAAAGTTAAAATAAGTATCTCAGTCCAAGTCATACACTTACCTTTAAAAAAATAATCTGACGTACGTATGATTTCAACTACTTTCTTTTTCTTTGCTGTTTATCGAACACAGATATTTAACAACTTAAACATATCATGTTATAACCGCCATTCTTTGATTTCATATCAAACTAGAATTTGAAAAGTCCTTGCTAATCTAAACATGTTAATCCTTGAGTCTTTCCTTAATTAGTGTCTGTATAATTTGCTTCACATTGAATACATTAAATATAGTTTTTAAATGTAAACGTGCATTTCTACAGATTAAAACAGATGTATGTATACTAGTAGAATTTTGCCGCGGGTCTCGTCCCTTGAGACACCGCCGGAACTAAGGATATCGTTATCATCTCTCACGATGACTTTCGTATACGACTCAAGTAAAGAAAAACAGGTCAAACATAGAATAAATACTCGTGAGTAATACATAGAATTGAAAAAAAAAAGTGTTCAAAAATAATAAACTAAAATAATTTTACTCATGATTTTAAGTGCGTGTATAAGTATAAGTGTACATGTCGAGCACGAGAGCTTGACAAGATTAGAGCGCGATATCACAACACGGCAGACCTACGCAGGCTAATCGAGGGCCGCTGATCTTTACAAAAACTATCGGTAGTATGATAAAACTAGCAAAAAAGCCTGGTTATTTTCAAAAAATTGCTTCTAACGCGAAAAAATCTACTTGGTAGATAAACGGTTTCAGAACAAATCTAAATAGTTTTAGACTTCAAATTGTGTCAGCTAACGGCCCAAAAAATAATGATAGTGGCAAAAAATGGTTTTTTGCGTCTAGAAAAAAACTGAAGAGTCGGACAAAAAAGTTAAATGGTTAAAAAAAATGAGCAATTTCAAGACGAAGACAATGAGCTCTAGTGGGATAAAATCGGTCGAGCTGTTTTTTCGCAATTTGCAAGAAAGTGCTCAGTACGACCTTTTTTTTTTTAATCTATAACTCACGTTCTTTTAAATATTAAGACTTGAAAATTGTATACAAGGTAAAATTTTGTGTCCCTTAACATCAACACCGAATTTCAAGACGATCGGTTGTAAACTTTTTGCAAACTGCTGCAAGAAGAAAAAAATGGTCCCTCTACAAAAAAATTGGACGTGGCTGATTTTTCAACATATTGAGATTTTTCAAACGGCATTGTACTCGTAGAAAGTTACTCTACAACCTACCAAAACCTTATTCCGTTTGATATTCCAGAAGCATGTGAAAAATTGATGTCAAAAACCGGCTATTTTCCGTGGAAGCGGCGGCTTGGCCAGCCGCTCACAAACTCTTGAGCTATGATGCGGAGAGGGGGCATGGCCTACGGCGCACAGTGGGACCAAAAAAGCTGGCCAAAATGAAAAAAAAAACAGTTACTGGATAGGGTTTTTTTTTTGGGGGGGGGGGGTGTAGGTCCAAATGGAATCATCTGTAGAAAGTATTTGAAGTGAATTAAAATTTTTCTATGTATTTCTCAAGCAAGTAGATAGTGTGTGGTAAGCATCTACTATATGTAATTTTTATGAATAAAGGTTGTAAAAATGCTATATTTTTTTGACAAAAAGTAATATTGCACCCCTTTGCACCCCTGCAAAACTTATTGGGCGTTGCTAGTAAAGAAACAATCTACCACTCCCAAAAAAAATTCTGCCCATAGCTGCCCTTCCATGTTTTAACGGGTTTTTTTTGTAAAAAAATTCGTAATATTGAGTAAATAACTGCATAAATAGTTGATTGCAAAAGTCTTTTATGACGTAATTTTATTTCAATTAAACCAACAAAAACGCATATACGTGTGCAGCAGTGTGTATGTGTAGTGTATATATATATATACACCTACAATAATGTACAGTGAGCAGTAGCTCCTCACTACTCTTGAGCGGAAACCTGATTCCCGCGAAATTGAAAAATACAAAAAAAATTTATCGCATGAATTAAAAAAAATTATAATTAAGTTTACAAGTATAATTTAAATCATAATAATTTTTCAGACGACAGCCATTCTGATTTTCTAAATGGTTTAACAAAAACACAATTTTTTAAAGCTGTGAAGCACAATTTATAAGCAGATGAATCTGAAGTGTATTCAGTTGTTGAAAATTTAATATCCAGTAAGCTGCTATCATTGTATATTTTTTCAGATGCCCATAAAAGTTCTGTTAGAAAAATTTCATCTCAGATTAAAGAAAGGTGGAATAAATGTAAAAGAACGGAGTCAAGATTCTTAGAAAGTAATAGAGAATGGTTGAATCTAACTATTGAACTACAAGCAACAGAAGAGCAAAATATAAAGTCAAGTACAGGCAGACCTTCTTCCAATTTTGCATCTTTCTCTGATAGAATTAAGCGTCAAAAAACAGAAATACTACGGGCGGAAGTTAGTATGGAGGAGCTAGCTTATACAGCTCAAATGAAATTACGTGCTGAGGGAAAGACAGATGCTGCAAAGGTTGTACAAGAAGTCACGACAGGAAGTCCAAAAAAAGCAAAAATCTGCCTTAAATCTATAGGAATACCTGAGGGTAAAAGAGTATTTACAGGCGATGAAGCACTTTCTTTGATCATTGAATTGAAATTATCTAAAAATCAACATCTTCAGCTGCGTAATGCTTGCTTAAAAAAAATTCCAAACTCTTTCCATCGTAAAAAATAATAACAGCTGCAAAACAAAAATGCTATCCAAACTGTTCTATGGAAATGTCTGAATCAAACGTTGAAGTGACAGTCCAGCCATTGCTACATCATACAGCTAAACGAATTTCCCAATCTCTGATTGATGTTCTAAAAATGTTAAATGAGGATGAATGCAAGAATTTAAATTTAATTTCTTAATGGGGTTGTGACGGAAGTTCAGGGCATAGTACATTCAAACAAAAACTTTCTGATGAAACATTATCAGATGAAAGTGTATTTTTTACTTTAAATTATTCCGGTACAACTTCAACATGTAAACGAAATGACCGGAAATACCGTTGTTATAAGGAAAAATCCTCGACCTTCTTCTCCAAGATATTGTAGACCTATTAAAATTGAATTAGTTCATGAAAATAAAGAAATTACTAGGAAAACAGTAGATAACATATCGTAGCAAATCAATGAACTCGTTCCTCATGATACTGTCATAGATAACAAGCAAGTAATTGTACACTATGAAACGGTTTTATGTATGATGGATGGTAAAGTTTTCAACGCTATAACAGATACATCTTTTGCACAGCGTTGTCACTTATGTAAGGCAACATCTAAGGACTTCAATAAGATTGATACAATTTTAAAAAAGACTATTAATGAAAAAAATTTGAACCTTGTTTTGTCAACTTTACATGCTTGAATTAGATGTTTTTAATGATGTATACATATTGGCTATAAATTGGCTATTAGTAAGTGGTAGGCTCGCACTGCTGAAGAAAAACACCGCTAGACGTTTTTTTTGAAAATAGTGAATCTTTTGCAACCATAACTGAAGTTGATAAGGATCTGATTCATCGATTTCGCGTTATATTATCAGCTTTATCATCTGGTTTTGATAAAAATGTTTAGAAATTCAATCAGTTTTCAATGGAAACAGCAAAAAAGTACGTAGCTCTTTACAGCTGGTATCCCATGCCTACAACAGTTCATAAATTATTCATTCATGCTCCTGTAACATTATTGCATTTAGTATTACCAATTGGTCAGATGTCAGAAGATGCCCAGGAATCTTGCAATAACTTTATTAAACAATTCCGTGAACATTTTGCACGGAAATCTTCTCGAACTAAAACATTACAAGATGTATTTTTGAGATACTTGGTAAACTCTGACCCGCACTTGTCTAGTTGTCGAGATTTACCTGCGAAATCATTAAAATCTATGTCAGAAGTTGTTGATTTGCTATTACCACCACAAGTGAGCTCTGAATGTTCGACATCAACAGATACAGATATAACTTTCACTTGTACTCACAATGATTTTCTTCTGTAATTCTTGGAAAAAAATAATAATTTTTTAATAATTGCATTTTTAACAAATATTTCTTCACCTCCCTTATGCACAATAAGTGCCAGACTGATGGAAAAAATTTATTAAAAATTTTTCTGATTTGGGTTTGCTACTTATTATTTAACAAATAAAAGAAAATATTTTGAAATTTTAGGCATATTTAATAGTTTTCTACAATTCTGATGGAGGATTTGTAATCAGCGGCATCCAGAATTCCAAGTGAAATGTTGAAATATCATTAACTGAAGTGTTTCACACCTTGAAGAGGTTATGTTTACCATATTGAGTCCGCCATTTGGAAAATCGCGATTCTGATACCAGATTCGTAATCAGCGACCTCGAAAACCGTGAAAATAATGGGTGACTTAAGTTTGATGTGAAATATGGGATATTTAATGCACAGAGGTGGTGAATTAGGGGTAAAGGGGCTGAAATGTAGGAGATCTGACATTAAATTCGCAATCAGCGACCTCAAAAACCCCTGAGTCGGAAATTTTATATCGATTACTTGATTTTTCGACTTTTGGCCAGTTTTTTTGGATTCGGTCCCCCTGTGCGGCGGTGGCTTGCCGCGCCGCTGCATCCACGGAAAATAGCCGGTTACTAACATCAATTTTTCGCATGCTTCTGGAATATTAAACGGAACGAAGTTTTGGTAGGTTGTAGAGTAACTCTCTACGAGTACAATGCTGTTTGAAAAATGTCAATATGTTGAAAAACCAGCCACGTCCAACTTTTTTGTAGAGGCATAATTTTTTTCATTTTGTAGCAGTTGGCAAAAAGTTTACAACCGATCGTCTTAAAATTTGGTGTGGATGTTAAAGGACACAAAATATACCTTGTATACAGTTTTCAAGTCTTATTATTTAAAGGAACGTGAGTTAGAGATTTAAAAAAAAAAACGGACCTACGTAGCACTTTATTGCAAATTGCGAAAAAATGGCTCGACCGATTTTATTCCACTAGACCTTATTGTCTTCGTCTTGAAATCGCTCATCTTTTTTACCCATTTGACTTTTTTGTCCGACTCTCCAGTTTTTTTCTAGACACAAAAAACCATTTTTGGCCACTATCACCATTTTTTGGGCCGTTAGCTGACACGATTTGGAGTCTAAAACTATTTAGGATTGTTCTGAAACCGTTTAACAACACCCAAATTTTTTTCGTGTTAATAATATACAATAAAAAATAGTGAGTGAGTGCTTAGGTACCCAAGTATGAAGTTAAACCTTCTGTGATAGACAATATATGAATGGACCTTTTACGAAATGATATTTTTAATAAAATCTATTGCTATGAGGATATTTGGCGATTTCGCGTGGTATCAATGAATGTTTCAATACTAAATGAATGAATAATTATAACAATGTAATATTTAGATAAGAAAAGTTCAAAGTAAACCCATATTACGACGTGCCGCTAGTCTGCCCAGTACAAGGCCGTGCATTTTCTTCGAATTTTCCGATCATTTTAAAATAACTTCCTAACGCCTACACTAATCAAATATTTAGTTTCTTGCTAACATTTGTCACATTTGCTGACAGCTGATATACTTAATCTTAGTTGCGTATGTAATACCCACAGTATTTATCTAAAAGACTAAGAAAAAACATTCTGTAGTACCGCTTTATCTCGAATAGGGTAGTGCTGCATGTCAATGTAGTAGCTTAAGTCAAAAAATCACTGAATGAAATAAATAATTTACAACGGATGTAATTTGTAATTAAAATCAATTAAATTAAGAAATAGTAAATAAATAAATATTGTATTACTAATTAGAGACGAACCACAGTTAAAGAAGATGTAAGAGGTTCTCCTATATCAAGATAGGTCGTGGTAGAGTGGGTAAAATACTTGGCTCGCTTGCGAAATTCTCGAGGGAAGTGTTTTTTTGTTAAAGAAAATTAGTTGCAGGATCAAAAATTGAAATTTAGTAAGAATCGAAATTTACTTTTTCTAAAAATGTGCTTTAGTGCCAGGTAAAGCGCAGCCGTGAAAAGCAGCTGCTAGCATGTACATGAATACACACTTAAAAGTTCATCATCATGACAGTTATTAATACAGCATTTGTGAATCTCATCGGTATATACGGAAAGTTCTCAATATGTTAGAAAAAGTCATATTTCTTTCATTCTTAAAAGGAAATAATTCCATTCTATTGGTAATAACTATTTTTAAAATAGTTGATAAAGTCTAGATTTAGATATAACTAATAGAACTTATTCTTCACAATTATGCGTAACAATTTATTATTATTAATACTCATTATTAGTTACTATTTTTTTGTTGGTGAGATTAATATG
>NW_019379563.1:1290555-1312450 GCF_000648655.2 Copidosoma floridanum
AATTGAATATTCCTCCCTTATTTTTCGTAAGCCCCCCACGACCCCCCGCACATTTTAAGTGCCCCCGCCCCTCTACCACCCCTCCGCGATCCAGCACCCCTTGCAATATGAAGGATAATTCTACAGATTTGTATCAGCTCAGTCTGTAGTATATCGAGAAGCTATTGTATACACAAACTGTACATAAGATGAAACTAGCTGTAGCCAGCTATAGCAAGCGGCAGCTCCTACAACTTACGGTAAACAAGCTCTCAGCTATATATAGTTAGCTGTTTTTTCTACACTGCCCAAAAGGCAAATTAATCAATTTGATACTTAGCAACAACGAGTACTAAAAATACCAAATACAGTTATTTCTTTATATAAACATTGATAAGTATAAAATCTAAAGCGTGTTGACCTTTTTTTTGTAGTATTTCTTTCTTAAACTGAGTTTTGAATTAATACGTGTAATCGTATGACATGATATGATTTCAAAATATTTATTGAAACTCAAGTAGTGAAAAAATGATAGAAACTATGGTAGTCATCGCCAGTAGCCTTATAAAACCACAAAGAGACAGAGCGCTGCGATGTTTGATTTAAAGGAAAAGAAATAACTATTAATAGATAAAGTAATTAAGTATTAATTTATTTATACTTTTATGCATTCGCTTGCAATTTTTTTTTTAAGCCCGTCCTTTTTAAACCTACTACTTTTTATGTAACATATTAAAAAAAAACTATATAATACGTGAAAGTTATTATTTAATACATGACTTTAATTTTCAAATTTTCATAAGATAAGATTTTTAGTACAGAATCTGAAATTTAATTTTTTTAAATTATTGTTTTGTAATACGTATACGAATTCATCACAAAAATTAATTACTTAAAAGAAAACATTAAAATTGATACTTAAATGATTTCTAACAAAATTGTAACATAAAAATGTCGTTTTAATTTATGTAATATCTTCCAATTCGTTAATTTCTTTTTCTTTCCATAAAGTATACTTCCTCTAAATCGAAAATTTCTTTCCAAACAACATTTTCTAATTCCGAATTATTTTTAAGTTCAATTTGTACAAATATTCCTTCTTTAGTTTTGCATCTTAATAATGATATGTATAATTGTTCATAAGAAAATACAGGCTTTTTTGGTATATACCGACTTTATCGCAACTCTTCACTTGAGAGTTGTTAATTATCATAACGAATGTGAAGACTAAAGAAAATTGCTTGCTGTAAAGTATCAAAGGTAACGACGAGGTACTATATTACCTGTATTTAAAGTTATTTTTAGTATAAATACTCTGTTTCCAAGTTTATCTTCTGTAATAATTTCGGTTTCAATATCATACTTAATAATTTTCTAATATTCATTTGTGTGCCGTTGTACGAACTGTGTGCTATAAAAAAAATTTTTATTTACATAACTATTGCTCTAACTTTCAAATTTAGTTCATGTGGCGGCAAACCTTCACAAATATTGTTTAATATTTTAATAGGAAAATTTATGTAAATGTTATCATCCGATTTACCGACGCCTTTGTACGTGGCATGATTCATGCTAAAATAAGTTATCATATTTCTTTTTATTAGATTTAAAATTTTGTTATTCAAAAAAATAGTGTATTCATTATAAAAAGTGGGAATAACACTATTTAATAAAGATTGTTTATTCTTACTTAATATTTGAACAGACATCATTGACCTATCATTTTTCAGAAATGATCATTAATTTTAGTTTTTCCTGTCAAATATCTAAAAGCAATTTCGAAAAATTTTCATGAACCTAATGAATGTTTGTGTTTAATTTCAAAACATAAAAAAACTTCAAAGAAATAATGACTTAATAGTTTCTAATGTAACCATACTTGTATTACCATTTTTATAGCAGGAAGTGTTTGACGAAAATCTCCTTCTAAAATTATTAATTTATTTTTAAAATGTATGTGTGTATTGCACATATCACGCAAGGTTCTATCTACTTTCTCTAAAGTTTTTTTCGAAATCATAGAAGCCTCATCCTAAATCATCAAATTGATTTCACTTAATTTTTTTTTAGATTTGATTAAAAAACATGTAGGCTCAATATTATTTAAATCCAAAGGTAAGCGAAAAGTTTTATAACTGGGCATACCTTTTGGTAGTTGTACTGACGCAATGCCAGTCGATGCCGTTGACAATTTTTTTTTCTTTGTGATATGAAGTAATAAATTTAAGTTTTATATGAAAAGGTTTTTCCTTATCCTTCAGGACCATCTATAGAAAAAATCTTTTCAACGTTTTGACATACAGTTTGGAATATATTTTTTTGTTTATTGTTTAGCTGAGCATACATCAAATTGAACGTATGTTTACAGAATGCAACTCTTTTTGTGTCATTATTGTTTTGTAGGTCAATTTTAAATGGTACAGATGAATTAAATATCTTACACGATTCATCTTCAAGTTCAAAAATTTCGTTTATGTGCAGAAGAGCATAATTTTTTTTATTTTTAATGAAATCTTCGCAAACAAAGTATTTGTTCCTATTGAAAGTTTTATCACGTTGTATATTCTCTGATATTAAAAACCATGCAAAAAATTTTTTTAATCGATAAGAAACCATGCAACTACTAGCTTCTTAGAAAATATTGTCGATCGGAGAATTATACCCGATTGAACCCATGGCAATCGCAGTATCTTTGAATGTTTTATATTCTATATCTTCATACTTCTTAAAATCTTCTAATGAAGTTGCTCAATTTTTTTTTATTTAATATTAATTTAAAAAAGAGTAGCTTGTGATCTTTTGATGATATTGTATTTAATCTACCTATTGCAGTATTTTTTTTGTTACCCAAATTTTTAGTTGATTGTTAAAAATATAGTTTTCTAAGGTATTAAGATTCTTCAAAGATTTCGCAAAATTATTAATTTTAACTCAAACCAAGCTGCTAGATGCGTTTGCCATTTCTTTATCATCTTTCTGAATTTGTTTTCTTCGAAAATTAATTTTTTTCATTCTCAAGGTGAACAGCAAGATTTATAACCTTGTGACTCCTACCACAAATTGAATATTCTTGTAATCTTCATGCTGCATCCATGGGACTGAAATATCTATCATCAACATAATTTTTAACTTTACCTAGAATTTTATCATCAGAATTACTTAATCTTAAATTTAATAAAAGCTCTATCACTACGATTATGAAAGTAGTCGTATATGTACTTTATGCTTTGAATAGATACATAATATTTAACGTTTATTTGGCATCTGTATTTCATTAACAACATTATACTACATGGTACTACCATTGTCAACTGTAATATTGTGACTGCCCCACACGAAACAACCATATACTAGAGTAAGGTACACACAGCCACACATACACACACTCACACACACACGATCTCTTAAAAACGACATCCAAACAAATTACCTTCTAGATTTCTTATCTAACGAATAAATAATTCCAATCAGCGTCATCGATTGTATTAAAAAAAAAGACATAAATTTATATATATATACATAAATTAATATTATACACGAACCCCTACAGTCTCCCTACGAAAAAAAGTTGTTTACAAATGGCCCCCCCACAAAATAAGGTTAAATTTGTTCGTATTTACGTAATTTCGACGTAGCGGAAAAATTTGGTAATCCCACATTTAGTCCCCCCATGCCCCCCAACATCATTATAACGTGCCATGCATCGTTATCAGTTTATTTTTCCAGGCCGCCCATGAGACAAATAGACACACTTTACACTTAAAAAATGTTATTGCAGAAAATTCTATCAGTTATTAGTTAAACGTATAAGTAATCTTAACTTATTAAATTGAATTCATATATGTAGAATATATACAAATCTATTCACATTTATGAACTGTAAAACTTAACAGTTTATATTTAAGAAGTGTAAAGTATAGGCGACTATATACTTTTTTTTCGTGTGTATTATTTTATTACTATGTAATTTTCAATGATCGAAACATATATTTTTATGACATGATAAAAATAAATGCATCATCTATAAACTTACGTAATAATAATAATAATAATTCAAACTGTGGAAGTTCGCCGAACAACTTTGTGATTTCTACCACAAATTAGAAATTCTTGCAATCTCCATGCAGCCTCCATTCGACTTAAATCTACCATTTACACATTTTTAAATTTTATCCAAAAATTTTCGTCACAATTGCTTATTTTTTTGTAACTCAATAAAAGCTCGATCGCTGCCTTTATAAATGTCGTCATAAATATATTGTATGCTCTATATTTATGCACAATATTCGACATTTATATGACATTTATATTTCAACAAATATTTGTTAAATGGTATAACCATTGAATTATCAACTTGAATTTTATTTTTATTCTTGGATTTATAAATATGATTTTCACAAATATTATTTATTCTTNAAAAAAAAAGAGCGGGAGCAAAAATCAGTTCAATATATATATATACGATATACTCGGTTGCAGTCAAAAGAGAAAACTCGTGTCGTCACTTGCACACAGATTTATAGCTATAGTCAACATTTCCACTTCTCTCCTCGTAGACACACATTTGGTATACCCCTTCTACGTCTCTCCAAAGTGTGCGCCTATATGATCATTTCTACGTGAATCCACACAGTAAAAAATTTTTTAGTAAAATTACCACTCTTATATAGTAACTGTACCTCATCTGACGAAGTAAATTGACAAGCGGCTAGTATTAATGCTAATTTTTAAGTAAGTTCACTACGATGGTAGTAATTTTGCTACGTCTAGAGTTGGAAAAAATCCGACCAATGCGTAGCGTAGTTATTTTACGACGCCGTGTAGTATAATACACAACTATTGCATTGGGTAAAATACTATTTTGTAGTTATATATTACTTGTAGAATTGTAAAAACACTATCAGCGTAGTAAAGTGAAATGCGTTGATTTGTATTGAAATTTCATTTTCGCATAATCTGCAGGCGCTGGAATAATCGAAAAAATGTCGTAGTGCTGTTTGTGTGTTGAAGCTCTGGTTTTCGTGTCAGTTCCAAATTGATCAACTAAATTGTCGTTCCTAATGTTTAATTAGCTTATAGTTTCATGCAGCAAATAAATACGGTAAGATTGCAATGTTATTACTAGTGCACCATATGCATAATTCTGTTCCACATAACCTCGTCGTCAGCATGGCCAAAGACGAAATGAGGCAACATAAAAGAAATTGAAATCGTGTTATTGGAAAGCCGTATATACGAATGTAATTTAATTGCTCGTGGCTGAGATAACTCAAATGGTTACGTGGAGTGTACGTATACTAGTATTACGGCCTTATTACGTACTACTACTATTATGACCTTACAGCTTCTCATTGTATGCATCCTGAGGGAAACGTACACGCATTACAATTTTCTATGGCACAGTATACTCATCAAAAAGTACCTTTTATGTAGATGTTTATTGTTTTCAGGAGAACAAGTGCAGCATTGAGATGAGATAAATAAATCACACCCTGGCAATCAACTGACTGAAATATTGTGCCACTCCAGTTATAAAAGGTAGATATTTTTTTATAAATTCTTGTTCCCTCTACGGGTAAGTGATATAAGTGACGTGTCATGTAGCAAAATGTTTACATGAGGTTGAAGCAGGCTTAAATATCATGAATCAGTTGCAATGCACACATATTGGTTTGTAAATTGTACATAAATTGATGCAGTTATCCCATTTATTTAGATAGCAAGTTTTAATACTGACAAGTTCTTGTACTGGGGCCTTATTTACAATATGCTTGTAGCATTAATTCGGCTCCTGGGATAAATTAACTGTAATGGAATCGTAATAATTTATGGAAGTGTGAGTTTGTCAACCAATTTTCACTTATTAAACATACTAATTCTTGAGTAGAGTGGTTGATGACATTTCATTTGAACACAAAATTGTCTGAACTGAACAGTAATATACTCATGCTATATGATTTACTTAAGCAGTTCAATTTTTTGTTCCGTCAAAAATTTGATTTCCTTTCTAAGAAAACGTACTTAGTTGAAAAGTGATATTTATTTACATATATAACTAATTAAACTGTTCCTTGATAACTGCTCAATCAGGCTTTCACATTCATAGGTATTCGAAGGTTTTTCTCTGTAGACTTTAAAGAGCACAAAGTCTCAGCTATTATATTTTTTATCAAGCTACATAATTCTTTTGCCCATTGTTCCATTTCACAAAACAGTTTAAAATGTTTACGTAACAATACATGTGGATCCACAGATTTAGATGACTTTTTCTGCCAATGACAACAAACATTACACCCTCTGTTATATAGTGGGACATCTTAAATGAATTGCTACCCTTTGATTATGGAATTTTGTTTTTCTGTACTTTCAAGTAACTGTACTTCATCCTGTATGATGCGGACGATTGTAAGTGTTGGATTTACGACTTACAAAAGTAGGTGTGATCATGTTATATTCATTACATTTTTTTTTGTTTAGATGTTGTGAAACAACGTTAAAAATTGAAACTCCCTTAACCCTTTAACTGTACTCTTATTTTGTCGTAACGTCTGAACACCCTCTTTAACAGATAATCTCTTTTATTCCTTTCAATCATAATGGTGTTCAAATGTCAAAACTGTTCTGTATGCTTTAAAAATATTCATTATTACAATCAACATCAAAAAGTTCACAGCAAAGACAATAAGAAAGAAATTATTTGTTTATATAAAAATTGCTCTATGACGTTTAAATCGTACTTGAATTTTAATCAACATTTGTTATGCAGCCATACGTTTGCCAAACAAAAAATTTATGTATGCGTAAGTAAAACGTGTACATTTACATGTAAAAGTGAGAAATTGTTGAGGAAACATTATTTGACTCATGCAAGAATCAACAATAACTGGTCTTGTCATATATGTGGTACTACAAAATCGTTTCTTACTCCGAATGCCCTTAACGTCCATTTCTCAAGATACCACAGATATGCTACACTGATGGGTAAAAATACAAATACATTGCAGTGAAAACCTTCATTACATGATGAAACAATCAGTGTTGTGCCGGTACAGCCATTAGAAAATGAAAACTCCGAGTTTCTGCGCACATTAACTGTTCCAGAAACCACTGAAATTTGTCAAAATTATTCTGACAATATTCAACCATCAGCAGATAATATGAATATTGATTTTTCATTGCCAGTATCATCAAATTTATGTGCAAAGCCAATAGCAGAAGTACTACTCTCTCTCAATGCTAGATTTTTAGTGACAGAACCATTGCTTAATAACGTTGTGCAAAATTTTTTTGAAATTGTAGACAATTGCTCACAAAATTTTTGTTCTGATTTGGATTCTGATTCGATCGATGCAAGCACTGAATTAAAATCTGTCGTTAAAAATATGTTTGTGCATAATTTTTGAAGCATTTATGACATGCTCCACCCTACTCACGGGTTGTTACGAAATACGTATAATAGGAATAATTTCTTTAAATGTTCGTTTAACTATGTTCAACCTGTTATCTTAAAATTTAAAGACATAAATGGGTTTGAAACTAATTTGGATTTTTCATACGTACCCATTTTACAAACTCTCGAAATTTTGTTAAGAAACAAAGAAATTGCTTATTTTGTTTGTAAACATCGCGAGGTCACACAACCAAATATGTATTTTGACATTCATGATGGCGATGTTATAAAAAAAAAATGTTTTTTTTTTCACAGCCACATGTTTTAAAGTTAGGGCTTTACGTCGATGCATTTGAGGTGTGCAACCCTCTAGGCTCATCTCGGGGTAAGTTTAAAGTAGTGGGCATCTATATGATGATTTTCAATTTGCCTCCTTATATGCGTTCAAAGGTGGAGAATATAAAGTTAATAGCGCTCTTTAAAGAAGTAGACTTGAAAGCATTTGGATGGGACCAAGTCCTATCAGTACTTATTAAAGATCCTCAGCACCTTGAACTGAACGGTCTCGACGTACTCGTCGATGGATGTAAATATACCTGTAAAGGTAGCGTTGTTTGCGTAATTGCTGATAACTTGGGCTCACACCAAATTGGTGGCTTTACTAAAAATTTTAGTAAAACACAATACTTCTGTCGTTATTGTGAAAATACAATGCTGGAATTCAAACGTGATCCACTAAACATAAAACCGTTTAGATCGCCACAACAGTATGATACGTGCTCGTCTGCAGCTTCTAATGGTAGTAATATTGTAAAGGGAGTAAAAAAAAATTCTCCTTTGAATAGACTCTCGCACTTTCATGTTTGTAATCCCGGCCTTCCGCCGTGTATTGCACACGATGTTTTTGAAGGTTTTCTACAATACGATTTGTATCTTGCCGTATGTTACTTTTTGAAAAAAAAGTGGTTCAAGCTTGATTTTTTAAACGTCAGACTGAACGGTATACAATTCAAAAATGAAGTTCAACAATTTATTCCAGAAATACGGTTGAATGTAAAGTCTAAAAAAATTTTGGGGTCGGCCAATCAAATGCAGAGGCTAGCTATGATATTCCCGCTAGCGATTGTTGATGTTGTACAAAATTTTAACGATCCAGTCTGGCAGATGGTCCTTGTGTTAAAAAAAATTTGCAATACTATTTGTGCCCCCTCATTATCAGCCTCGCAAATTGAAACACTGCGTGAAAATATTTATGATTACATTACTCTTCGTGTGGAACGTTTCCCTGACGTTCCATTACGATCGAAACATGAATTTTTAGCGCACTATCCCGAGTTAATGTACGCTTTTGGTCCATTGAAACACACATGGACACTAAGATTCGAGAGCAAGCACAAATATTTTAAAGAATTGATAAGGCATTTGAAAAATTTTAAGCATGTCACATCGACACTAGCCGAAAAGCATGAATTACTGCAATGTTACCTCAATAACTCGCTTAATTATTTCGCCAAGTCCACGCAATTTAATATATTTGATAAAAAACTTCTTGATCCAAAAATGTCGAAAATAATAGATGGTTCGGATACATCTGCAGAGATCGGTTATATATGCACAGATGTATCTTTTAGGGG
The DNA here is from genome assembly GCF_000648655.2 of Copidosoma floridanum. The sequence continues at coordinate 1,299,559 of NW_019379563.1, forward strand.
GGTTTCTTACAACGTGGGAGATTATCTTTGTATTGGAAAATCGGAGTATGGTAACTTTCTCATATGCAAAACAGAGCAAATTTTTACAAATGTCTTAAAAAATAATATTTACTTCTTTGGGGAGACTTTCGAAATCATTGAAATTCCTGAATTCGGTTCTTATGAAATTCTTAAATACAAAGGTCACCAAAATAAATCAGTTTATCGAGCATTATTTCCATATTCCACTATTTTATCTCCTGATCCTTTCCTTCAGTACGAACTAAGAGGGAAGCCAATTTTTTTGACAAAATACGAGCCATTTGATATCGATGTCTAAGAAATCGTGAGTATTCATCTCAATAAGGATTCATTTTGAATAGAGACTTCACATAAAATGAGTCTGGGATCTTACTTTTTGTCATCGACATCTTAGGAAATATGATATTAATAATTATAAAAACAATAAAAATAATACTAGTATTAATAAATAAATTTATATGTGTAATCCACAAATGTCATGTTATTTTTTTTGTTTTAATTTGTTGCAGATGACGCTTTTCAAAGTGTGGTCTGCCTGTCGTACTTGAAAGTGTCTCATAATTGTGAGCGAGCAAACAAACATTCGACAAGCATTGATTAGTAAAGCTAGTGAAAAACTCGGTTTACAAGGAATTGAACTCGTGTTAGAGTCTGATGGCACGCCTGTAGACGAAGATGAAATCATTCTCATATTGGCACTTAAGGAAGAAAAATTTATCATTTTGGAAGAGAATCAGTTGTGGTCTAAGGATATCAGTAACAATATTCCCAGTAATTCTTCAGAATGTACTGGATCTGTGGACAATGGGCCGAAAAACGCATCTATCAACGAGGATGAAGGGATAAATAGTGACCAACCTAATTCACCTGATATAAGTTCAAGTTTTGAAAAGTGTGCCATCCCTTGGGAAAAACTAAATCCAGAAACAATTACGTTATTAAATAAAACCGAACCATGTCCTAATGAAAATATTTACAAAAAAGTTCGAACTGAAGTAGTTCAAAAGACTGTTGCTATTATGAGATCTATAACACTGTACCCACGACTACATGATTTTCGCATGATGGCCTTTACACTGATGAATAAGTACCCGTTGTATTTTGAAGATCGATTCGATAATGGTAAACGGAAAGGTAGTGGAGTAGACTCCATAGTGAAAAAAATGAAATTTCGAAATGACACAGCAAACAGACCCAATCAAATATCTTCACTCATGAAAGACATCAATCACGAACCAGTTCACTTAAATCAAAGGAGAAAATACAATGCAGTGCAAGGAGGTTGTCCGAACTTTCAACCAAGCACTTATCCGGATGGAGAAAACGAAGAGAGTTGTGAGAAAAATCGTAAATTATTATTAAATTTTGGTGATATTGATTTTCAAAATCAATCAACTGTGGCTCAATTCGAGGAAGCTTTTGAAAAATCTTACATAGCTCAAAGAGTTTTTCTCAACAAGTTTTCGACAGCCCCAGATGCTGCAGATATATTAGCTGCTTGGCCGTGTTTGTTTCAGAAGTTTTTTCTTTACACTCATTTCCGTATGTTAACGGATACATCGATTTTTGATTTGGAAGACAACTTCACAAAAAATTTTATTTACATCTTGGAATTTGGAGCTGTCCGTCAGTTTATCACTCCCACCTATGACAAATATACAGATGATGTTAAACATGTTATGCTCTGCAAACTATATTTATGTATTTTAATGAAGAACCAACGACTATTTTTGAATTATTGCCTGTAAGACACTATTTGCATGTACGAATGTAGACCTATTAAGGTTGTAGGTTTTATCACAAGATTTTTAACTGTTATAGGCTGACATCAGTTTACAAGATATACAGTTCAATCGTGCCAACATCCACTTTTTTGTCATAGGTGAGTATTATCTCATGTATCATATATTCAAGCTAACTAAACCCAATGATTGTTTCATTAAAAGTACTATGTAGTCACTGATATTGCAAATTCTTTTGCCCTTAATAGGAGGACTTATTGATGATGCAAGTAGCTTCTGGGAAAATTTTTGCTGCGACAATCCAAAAACTTTTATTTTGGCCATAGATAATCTTATTGTGGAAGACAAAGTTCATAATTTACTGGATGCTTTGTCTATGCTACTTGCAGCTTATTTTGTCTTCAATCGTGTGTATCCAGAAAAAGCAGCACATTTTTTACTTTTTGTACAGTATTATTTTTTACTGATAGTGCCTGCTGGTGCTAATAGGGGAATGAAGAAAACGGTCCATGACAAAGTATTATCATTCGAAAATAAAATTAAAAAATTTAAGGCTAACCACCAAAAAAAAAAAAAGGAATCCATAAATTATAGTCGTTAAGTTAGTATTATAAACACAATTGTAGTTTTATGAAAAATTTCACAGCATGGAGTTCTCTAATTAATAAGTAGGTAGTAATACAAACAATCACACGAGTTTAATTATTAAGGAGTGGGTGTCGATTTATCTTTAGCCCGAGAAAAAATGTCATCAAAATTTTCATGTATAAATCACCATTACAAGGCAATTACTCGTGATTGTCAAGGTCTCTATTTGTAATGTGTAGTGATTATTAAAAATGTATTTATATTTATTTATGCAATTATTTTTGACTACTTTTTTCATGAAAATGATTTGATCAAAACGTTTTGAAGCGTTAAAAAAATTGAAATGTAGTCGTAACGATTAAAATATTAATGAAATACTGTTTTTGTATAGCATTGTACTTTGTCTAAGATAGATTGTCTATGAATCGTTGATTAATGTGTTTAAATGATTTAAATCATTGTATTTTTTATTNATAAATACAGTAAGATTGCAATGTTATTACTAGTGCACCATATGCATAATTCTGTTCCACATAACCTCGTCGTCAGCATGGCCAAAGATTGAATTATAAAATAAAAAATTAATATAAACACTGTGCAAGTATTTTCAGCACTAAATAAAAGTTTATACGTTGTAAAAGACATTATTTCATTTTTAAATGAGCCCCCTGTTTAAATTACTATAACACTAAAAATGTAACTCGTTTCAACCATTCCTAGTGTGTTCGTAGTTTTTACAACGTAGTGTATTCACTGAAAAAATGAACATGTACGCCACCTGGCTGGAAAGTTACAAAACTGATAGTATTTTCTCTAATGCTGTCGTAAATATACTATAGACAAGTTTTCTTCTTAATTATTACTATTCACGTAGTAATTTTTCTACTGTAAGAGTATTGTAGCTATTTTCATAGTTAATATACTACGTCTAGCATTGGTCGGATTTTTTCCAATGCGTAGCGTAGTAATTTTACTAAAAAAATTTTTACTGTGTATGCTTAATGATTCATTTGGCGAGCTTTTGGTTATTCGAATCAATCTCATCTGAAATAATATTATCCATATCTTAAGGTGTTACTATTTTATTATCAGGATACAATATTATAAGGATTTGTGCATGTGGTAGTCTACGTTTCATAATCAATCAACCCCAAAGAAAACCACTAGGGGTTTTGTTAGGGTCTAAGCATTCTTATTTAAAAACGGGGGGTTGGCGCGTGAAGCGTGCAGGGGGGGTGAAGTCCCACTAGTATATATGTATTTTAGCCCACATAAATAAATGGCTCTAGGACGCCACAGTCGTACACGAAAAGAAGACTGGCACGGCCGTTCACCCTACAGAGATATTCTCTCACCCAAACACACTGCTAACAGCACACCTACGAATTAAGCGCACGTCCTGCCGCTTCACGGCTCGCAGTGAACCCTGGCACCAGAGCGAGCTGACTGCCAAGTCACTGTGGCAGGTATGTAGTATGTACATATATCTTCCTATATTATATAGTCGTAAGAGTTAAAGCAAGGTTTTGCTCCCTTCTGCTCCCCCAACTTCCCCCCCAAATAAGGTAGTTATTCTTTCATTTTCTTGCATTTTTCGAGTAATCCTACTTTTTTGCTAGCATCGAACTTTTATCAATCGAATGTATATCATTTTTTAAATAAAAAATATTAAACAAAGGCCAAAAATTGAAAAATTTTATGTTTTCTTGAACAATAGTCATTTGGCTTTCGTTTTTTACTACTCAGAGAATTTGACGGAAGTTTCTACCTAAAATTATTATCTTATTTCCAAATGGTTTATTACTACTAGATAAATCTTTGAAAGTCCTATCCACGATTTCTAACGATTTTTTCGGTATCATAGAAGCTTCATCCCAAATAACTACTTCTGCATTACGTAATTTTTGTTTATCTGGCTCAAACTAGTAGAACGCACTTCCTTTAGTGCTTAAGTCTAACGGAAGTCTGAAAGTTCTGTGAGTGGTCATTTCCTGTAGGAGCAGAATAGGAGCAATACCTGTCCAAGCCATTGTAAGGATTTTTTTTAATTGATATGAAATAATAAATTAATTTTTTTTATAGAAAAGTTTTTCCAGATCCATCAGGACCATCGATGAAAGAAATTTTTTTTTCAAATTTTATTATTTCTTGAAAAATTCGACGTTGATCATGACTGAGTTGTAAAAACATTTCATGGAATTTGTGTTTACAAAACATTCTTTCATCATTGTCAGTATCGATATTTTTTTTTATCGTTTTTGTTGGTTCTGGTAAACTGAAATCTTTACAAGACATATTTTCAGAATCAAAAATTTCGTTTAAATGTAAAAGAGCTCTATTTTGATCTTACAATCTTCAATGAAAAATTTTTTGTATTTGTTCCAAATAATATTACCAAAAAAATTTTCAGACATAATAAACCATGCGAAAAATTTTCGTAGTTAAAAAGGCAGTATAACGTTAAATGCTTCTTCAAAAATTGTATCGTTTTGAAAATCATGTTCTACTAATCCCATAAAAATAGCTGTTATTAGTCAGGGAGAATAAAAAGTGATTGTTAAAAATTCATGTAATTAATTATGATCAATATACATTTTTTACATCTATAAATTTTAAGTCAATTAATATAATTCGGATTTTTGTCCATACTTCGTAAATCCAATTTGCAAATACGGGGGTTGGTGCGCAGAGCGCGCAGGGGGCATATATTGTTATAAGAGCTTAGAAGTATCTATTGACACATACTGGATAGACAGCTCATTTAAAAAAGGGAGCCACTAGAAGAAATAATAAAGCTCACCAACAAAAAGTCAAGGGCACATCTCTCTGTCTATATAAACGTGTCTATATACCACTTTGATTTGAAATTAGCAGCTTGTTCTTTATATTTCCTTAAAAGCAGATCAGTAATCATTCCCCAGCGTAGAAAATTTATTCCCGAGTATTTTCGAAAAATGCCATAGTCTTCCGAATTCTGTAAAATATACTTCAACATATTATTTTCATACTAACAATTAATTTTATCATTTTTTAAGGCTTTAAAAAATATTAATACAAATCTTATTTTGAAAAAATTACATTTATAACACAATAAAAGGGGGGGTTGGGGCGCGGAGTGCGCAGATGAGTGGAGCCCCACTAGTATATATATATCTCTATATTATATAGTTGTATTGACAAAAGTGAGTCTCAGCCCCTAACGCCACCCCCCCTGCTCCCCCTCAGCTTCCCCTTGATTTACGTAGTTATTTGCTTGCTTTTACGTCATTTTTGATCAAATTGTATTTGAGTAAGCTCCTCCCCCCGCTTCCCCTCCACCTCCCCCCTGTACCTCCCCCCAAGAAATACTTATTTATAGAAGGTTTTACCATCATAAATGTTAAAAAATATACGTAATTTAGTACCTAAGTCATACCTCTTTTTTAGGGTTTTTTAAGGCACTGATCATAGCTCTCCCTTTGTCTATTTGCTCCCCCTTACTCCTTATATGTCTCTGAAGTACCATTATTTGTTTAACTTGATTGAACTTTAACATTTCAAATTTCTTTCTGGTCCATGTTTACTTTATCCAAATATAAAATTCTTGATTACCTAAGGGCTTTATTAACAATGAGACAGAATTCAGGAGGAGGTATAATTAAATAGACTAACACAATTAAGCTTTTGAAAGAATAATTCATTCTGTTAATTTAATTTTGTGACATTTCATGTGTCGTTTTAACCCATCTGTTCTTTTAAAACCCTTTCCACATTTTTCACATATTTTTTTTTCATGGTTTTTATGAATTAACGTACGTCTGTTTGAATATAACGATCTTTGAAGTGACATATTTTTGAATTACTGAAAAATTTTTTTCCAAACAATATCTTCAATTTCTGATTTATTCTCGAATTTAATTTAAATAAGAATTCTTTTTGGATTCTTACATCTTAATTAAGCAACGTATAATTGGCCGTAAGAGAATAAAGGTTTTTTAATATACAATCCTAAGGAATCAAAACTTTGTTATTGTGATTTGTTGATAAACATAGAATATGCTAATACAAAAGGAAACTGTTTTCTATAGAAGACAAAGGTAATGATGATGAGGTGCCAGTATTCAATTTTATTCTAGGAATATAAACTTTGCTCTCTTTTTTTCTCCCGTTATTATTTCTGCTTCTATATTATACTTAAATAATTTTGTTATTTTTAATTTTGTGCCTCTACAGAGACCGTCTGATATACTTATAGTTCTTATTAACACTACTATAGCATTTATTTTTAATTTTAATATATTGCTGTTGTGATGACGAAACTTATCTTGTCTTAAAAAATTGTGCAGTGCAATTATATAAGTAAATAAAGAAACAGTGTAGTGCAGGAATTCCGTGCATTTTTGTGTAAGTTTTGTGGATAGACGCAATAAGTGCTTCTCTTTTCTTGTGTTTTCATACGTGAACAACGGTTTTTGATTTTATTCTTTTTGAAGCTTATAGATGTACTCATTGATAATACTTTCATCGGATACGTCCTACTGTACTTCAGCAAGAAATATGATTTAATCCAACCATTATATTTTGATTGTGCCAGCTTGTGTAATAAGTAACTGAATTCCTTTTTTGACCGATACAACTATAATTACCTGCGTCCTCTGTTAATTAGTAAGTAAATTGCAAAAACAACCGCAAAATCATTTTTTTGGTATATTGATGTAATTATTTGGATCGATTTTGTCAACAAAATTTTTTTGCAATTCATCAAAGTGAATTATTATTTCCTATAAACAGTATGAACATCTTATGTTTATTTTGGTAAATTGCGAAACAGTAAATAGTGTCATAATTTTTCATGTTAAGCAAAGTTTATTTAAAAATTTTACACTATCTTTGACCAAAAGCTTTTTTATTAATGTAAAGAAAAGAGTTAACGCAATATTATTTAATTATTTAGTTGAGTCAGATATACTTGACATTTTACAAAATGGCGATGGTGCAAAAAAATTTTTGTCAGACTATAACTCAGAGAAGAATGCATTATTTCCTCATCTATATGATAAGTAAAACAGCAATATGCCAACTATGTCCGATGCCCGTGAAGATCCTTGAGCAAAAGGTTTTGTTTTATTTTGATATTTTGATGAAGTTCGTTAAGAGTTTTAAAATTAAAAAAAAACTAATTGGTAATAAAAGACGTTTATAATAAAAATCAACCTCTTTTGTATTTTTTACCGATTGAATTGGCTTTTCAATATTCATTGAAGTTTTTGAGCATTACGATATCATTTTTAAGTAGCTCAAACTTGATGGTAAAAGATACCATTTCTATACCTTCTTTAGTTATGATTAACTGTATTAAAAATTTCTACGAAACAAATATAAATATGTTGCAAGTGCATGTAATAGAAGAGTTAACCAGCATCTACTAAAATGTTTTTATAAATTGTAATTTACTTTCTAATTTGCTTTTAAAAAAAAATTCAAAAACTAATTATTAAGCTTACTATTTAATTTTTTTTTCATTAATAATTTCAAAATTCTGGATTTTAATTTTCATTCAAAGTATCAAAATTGATAAACTTTGTATGCAATGCCTTCGCTCTTATGCGACATTTTGACTTGATGATGTAGCTTTTTACGATGGCAACAGTATTTATCGTCTGTTAAATAGTAGGTTGAGTAGAAAAATCGTATTAAGCAAGTGTAAAGAGAAGAAGACATTAGATTACAACAAATTAAAGGACATCATTATCCTAGATAGATTTAAAGATAATATTTTCACGTAAGTTGCTTGATGGTTTTTTGGACAGTTCTTGATTGATTACAAATTAACGTAAGAGGGACAATTTTAATTACAATTTTATCCTGTATGACCTTAATTAAAATGGAAATTCTTCGAATAATGATACATGCACATTTAGGTTTCATTAATTAATTTACGTAACCATTTATGAAAAATAATGAAACGTTTTCAGAATAGATCCTACGGAATTCATCAAGGTCTCAAAAGAAGTAGTAAGTTTGTTTCCAACTGAAAGATCAGGAGCTTTTTATACTCCTCTTATCGAAATAAACACAAATAAGCAAGTTTCCGCTGCTAGTGTATTTCAGACGCATCACAAGCATCTGAAGGGTGAACTTCGTCTGGCTGACATTATCGTTACTCCTGAGGAGAAATCAGGAAAACGCTCGTCGACAACTGAATCAGATAGATGTTAGTAACACTATTACATTATCATTATTACATATCATCTACTTTTACATCTATATTGTAAAAGACTTGTAACGGGGTCTTCCTCTACTTATATATGCGTACATATACCTATGTATATCTATATTTTTTTAGGCCTTTCGAAAAATCCTAATCTGAACGATCCCAAGGCATATTTTCCATTATCTTTCATAGTTGATGAATGGACAGAGACATTTACGTTGAGACGAGATTTTTTGTTGATCGGTAAAGGTTAAGATTGTATAGTATATTTAAAACTGTACCTTGAAACGTATTCATGCATTCAACCACCTTTGGGAGTCTCGCTGGTAAGCTACAACTTTTATAATTAATATGTGCTTATCTTTTATACAATAATTTATCTTTTGATCGCAGCTTCAGAATAATTATTCACGATTATTGGAAGACAAAAAAAGTGGTGTACTATCATACTCAAGTTAAGAAGATCTTGAATCAAATTTAGTGAAACTTGGCTAACTATTGCGAAAAAGGTGCTTTTTCACTGCAAAACTTCGGAGATCAAAGAAGTAAAAGATTATTTATAAAGAGCATTGAATTTTGATCAAAGAAGATATATAAGCTTTAATTTTTTGACTCTAGACTTATTAGTCAGCTGTATTTTAATTATACAACTAAAAAAAAAAATTTGTTGGCTTAGTCAAAAATAAAAACAGTTTAAAAGCAATAATAGTACATTACGTCGCTGGAGCATAAAATAAAAGTAGCACGCCGGAAAGGCGTAGTTGAAATCCCCATGGGCACAAAACGCAGTGTTAGAATTGCTTCTACTACCTCTATGTCTGACTATTCTGAAGTATCTTAAAATTGCTAACGTTAAATCGGAACAAATTTCAAAAGATTTCATTTCGATAAATTTTATGTTACACGTTACGGCAAATAAGATTTTTGACTTTGAAAAAACATATAAGATTTTCAATTAATTTCTTTTGAAAATGTGTAAAACGCTCTAAACAATATTGGTTAGTCCTCGAAGCCCAAACTGCGCAAAAAAATAAGTGTCCAGAAAAAATAAAATTTGATTTTTTTAAGTTAAGATTTTTAAAAATATAAAGTGAAAATTCTTTGTAAGACCTTGACACCATTGATGATGAAATTCAAAGTGTTGTCAATTTTTTGTCAAAGTTTGATTTACCGCATTGTACATACATCATTCTTGGGGGCACGGTAAACAACATCAAGGATGTATACGTCGTCTTAAACAATCAGAAGTACTGCTTTACTGATCCGTTAAACGTGGTTGACGCTTGTTGTGAATGCATTGTTGCTTTGGACATATGTCTTTACGTTTGTGATTATGTATGGTGCATCATTCAAACTCTCATTTATAGCATTAAACCATTCAAATTGTTCCAATAGTCGAAAAGTTTGTCGCTGCAATCTGAAAGTTGTGACAAAATAGTTTTACGAACCTTTTTTCTGTTACAAACTATCATTACAAGGTTGCGTTTTTTTTATAATTATAATGACTATTGATCTCCATTTGAAAGACTATTTAATAGTGTAATATACATCTCATATGTTGAATTGTAACGAGAACGAATAAGAAGAGTGGTTATAAAACTGTAATATTGTTCATTTATTTTTTAATATTTTGAAAAATGGGTAATGAAAGTATATTTAGTTGTATTCTTGTTTTAACACTGATGCTTTATGCAGATACAAGTTTACCGCGTAAAATAGTTTAAATAGTAGTAAACTTAATTATAAACTTTATCAATAATATATTTTGACCAAAGCTATTATATACTGTTTTTCAAATATTAAAAAAATATGAAGTATCTAAGAATGCTCTGAAAAAAGTATGCCGTTGCTTCTTAAAACATGATTCTATTTTTAATTAATTTTATACGGAAGCAAAAAAATTTTCGATTTATAAGGAAAGGGGGCTTGTAGATTACGAAAAATTAAAAATTGGGGTTGTCTATAAAAAAATTAAAAGGCAATAAATTTAGAATAGTTCTAGAACCACGTTATGGTATACATGTGCCCCTTCGTTAAACACTCAAAATATTTTGAGAACTAAACAATAATCTTGACGAAATAATCGAATTCAAGAAAATTTTAAAACAAGTAAAGAACATTGCACCCAACATTATTCAAACTAAAAATTGGTCGCATTACTTTTCAGCTCATACAGATAATCTCGTTTTATTTTTAATGCTGTTTTATGATAAACTAGAAACCCGAAACGCATTAAGCAGCTGATCTGGAATCAACAAATTTGGAGCAACATATACTTCCATAGCGTGTCTTCCGTGTTCTTTAAAATCAAAATTAAGTAGTCTTTTATTTACGTTTCTTTTACGTTCAGTTGACATTAAGAAATTGGGGAATGGTCGTAACTTTAATCCGATAATTAACGAATTGAATTTCTCACAAAGTGAAGGCATTAGTGTTAGGCATAAAAATAAATCACTAAAAATTAAGTTTAAGCTAGTCTTGATTATGGGCGAAAATCTCCGCCTTAATTCGATTTTTGGATTTGTAGAATCATTTAAAGCAACTCACTTTTGCCGATTTTGTAAGTTAAAAAACACGGAAACGCAGATGTGCACAATAGAGAATCCGGAAAAAATACGAACGAAAAAGAATTATGAAGAGGACTTGAATGCCCGTGATACAACCTTGACTGGAATTAAAAGTCAGTATTCATTCAACACTATTACTGATTTTCACATTATACAGAACGTCAGTGTAATTACGTTTGCAATTTAAAATCTACTAAAAGTGTTTGGATGAAGTACCATCATCTAATAATATATCAGTAGAAATAAATGATAAACACTACATGTGTGCACATTATACTTTATGATTATAATAGCTGTAATAATGTATTACATGTAATGTACTTTTTTTTGTTATGTCATTAAAGAATTGGTTCTAACGCGCATTGTTTTTTACTTAAGTTTGCCAAAAAATCCACTCATGCTATTTAATATGATGTGCATGTATATATATACGTTGGCTCCCGCTTGCCTCTTTAAGGCTCGCAGCGAGCCCTGAGTTTCGGCGAGAAACTGTACCATACTATAAGGTGCACTGTATACTCTCTTGCAGGCAAGTGGCCGTGCTAGTCTTTTTTAGCTGCCAATAACTTGCCATTAATGGACCAGACAAGCAGGCAATCGCAAGCCATAACTGGCCAGTCACTGGCAGCCACTAATGAACCTTTTACTTCTTACTGGCTCCCAGAAACTTTTTCTGATCAAGATATTTTCTCATTGTCACAATTCTGAAATCCTTGGTTGACTCTATAGCGCAGAACGCTCGTATAAAAGTAAAACTTCAAAATCTATTGACATAACAATTATTTGTATAACTTTTGCGAAAATTCATTTTAAAATGTGAAATATTATGACTCCAGAAGTTAGTGATTAATCTCTAATTAGTACACGTGTATCAATTTCGTAACAATAGTTTATTCTATAAAAACATGACTGATGACTTTGAAGATTTAAAAGAGACACATAAGTATATATTTATTTACAGATACTGCAAATGTGCCGTGTTAAGTACACACTGTTTGCTAAAAAGTGCCATCGCTTCTGGGGCTATTTCGCTGCCCGAGGATCCTGCGAAGCAGGTTCAAAGGACCATGAAGTAACCCCGGATGGATTGCACTTGTGTGCCGAACATCGGTTTTCCTACCGAGGGCACACCCAACCCTTAAATAGTAATTTACTAGACGCAAAGTGTGCCCACTGGCTCGAATTTACCCTTGCGTCCTTGGCAAAAAAATTAACATACGTGATTCGGATACAAACATACAACGGCACCCTTCGAGCGCTTATGTTCGCACTTGGTCTCCTAGTGACGTAATGTACCATTTTTATAAAAAACTGATTAATCAAATCATCAATAATAATCATATTATTATTTATAAGTAGAAAGTCGTTCTGCTAGCTTTATTAATAATATAGAAAAATAAAAATTATATACTTATCGCACACTGACGTATTTAGTTATAAAAAACATAAACATTATGTAGGGTCATGAGAGGGTTGTAGAAATAAGGTAAGGTCTATAAGGAATTGTGAGTAAATTTATTAGGAATTTTTTGGGTTAAGACAATAGAAAAATAAAAGTAATTTTCCTTTAATTTGTAGGAGGTGTTTCATTTATTGCCAACCCACCCACATAACAATATAATATAAGTAGATAAAAACATATCTATACTCAGTATCTATACTAAATCTTACTTTTAGTCAAAAAGTATTTTCTGTTTCTTAATAGTATTCGTTAATTTAAATTTTAGTTGAGATGTAGTTAATATATTTTTAACAACTCACACGTTTGTGTGTGTGTGTGT
>NW_019379563.1:1312490-1336698 GCF_000648655.2 Copidosoma floridanum
TATATGTACATATATGGTAGTGAAAAATTAAAATTGACTTGTAACGTTCTTATGTGAATGTAAATATAAATAAAAAACGTAAAATGTGTTTAAATTTTTGGTTTTAGCAAAACTGAACAATCCTGAAAATCATTTACTGTCAAAAAAAAAGCTGACGATGTCTTATGAAGAATACAAAAACCTAACCAACTTAATGGTACATTACATAAGAAGTGAAGAAAGTCGCATCGAAATAGAAGGTAAGTTTATTTGTAAAAAGTTTATTTTTACGAATTTTTCTGAAAAAAATTTTCTATCTAAAAAAAAATTTTCGTAACCAGGTTGGTTTCTGACATAACTTATATCATAAATTCTACATGATTATGAAAAATCTAGATCTTGATCTCGTCTTTTTTTTAAATCCATGACTAGTTGTACAATGAGATTTAACGAATAACATTAGAGACAAAATCTAGTAGCGTGGAAGCTCTAATAAGTAAATTTAAGAAACAGACAAAACCTTGGCAACCGTGCTACTGTTGCAGATTCATACTCGAATTTTTAAATAGTCAAAAATAAGTATTTCTTCCGGTATGCCTGATGTATATTAGTTTAATTCAGTCTCTATACTCCAACAAAGTTACATAAATATGGCGCACACATGTAACCAATAAAAATAAGTTAAGGCTCAAACACAAACTAAATATATCTTAGAGGAAGCAGTGAACATTAAAAAAGATACAATACCAGGTATGTAAAAGAGACATGTAAAAATTGTGTCAAACTAACAATAATAATAATAGTCAATATAGAATTTTTAAAAGTGTTCTAAATATAATAACGTACAAAGAACTATGATTTAATTTTCATTTAATCTTTGAAATTAGGAAATTCTTGTAAAAATTGTTAAGTTTTTGTGTATCTCATTGTCTATTAATGTTATTATTCATGAGTTTTATAAGAATCATTTCAGAAAATTTGCGCTTGTATTTATTTGGTTCTTGACCAACAATCACTGCTTTTTCAAAATCGAAACCCTGCGGACACTGTACAGAATGGTTATACAAAGCCGACCTTTTGTCCCTGTTTTTAATGTAACGATCGTGCTCACGCAAATGTAGAAGTGTCTCTTACTTAAGTCAATGTAACATAATCTGCACCTACATGAAATCTTTTAGACAATGCCACTCGTATCTAACTTATTTATTGAGTCCTTTCCCAGCCTAATAATGTAAGTCAATCTCCCAGAGCCTGTGTAAACAATACGAATATTGTATTTGGATAAGACTCTGTGAAAACTCGTCTCCATCAACCGGAAGTAGGGAACAACAAAGAACACATAACTGTTCAGAACTGACAAATTTAAGGAACGATAATCAACATTAGTATCGCATTCCTGAAGGTTTAGAGTGCAAAATTCCTGGAAACCTTTTTTCCGTCTGTTAAGAAAACTAATTCTAGCTTTTATATATCTGTTAATAAAGAATGGAGGATAAACATTATTGGCAAGAATCTTATGAGCTATTGCAATATTTTTAGATCCAAAAGACGGATCTGCAAGCTTAAAAGCTTTGTCAATCAAAAAATAAATAAAAGCAATTTTCTGTCATTTTGGGTTATACGAAAAAAAGTTAAATAATCTACCTACGACTAAGAAATTTTCATATAAACCTATTGTGCTAACAGAATTAGGAAAACGTGTAATATAAATATATAAGAAGGGAATTAAATTATTAACTTTATATTTAACTTTAAATTGTATAAAGGGGTTAAATTATTAAAAAGATTTAGAACATTATTTATTTGATCAGTTTTTACACCAATAGACAATCATCAACATATCTCAAGTACAGTCAGATGGAATCCTGGTATCCGTTCAAGAATGAACTGTCCAAAGATTCTAAAATGACTTCCGCTCACCAGGGAGATCAACAACCCCCCATGGGAATTTCACAGCATTGCCTGTAAACGTTGCCATTAAAAGAGAATTAGTTAGAGTTAATGAGAAAGTCAACTCTATCTAAAAACTTTGTTCTGTCAGTACCCAAGAGGCCGATAAAATTGTTAATTTTACGGGAAATACAGCTTTTAATTAGGAAAAAAGAAAAGTTAGTGTATGCAATGGAAAAAAGGCTCCCCTATACTATTGGTGACACTGCGTGACTACTCTAGGTGCGCGGCAGGACTACACTGGACGCGCCGCGCGCCCACAACGTCTGGCGTGCTGGCTTCCGACAATGTTGATTAGCGGTAGCGCTAGATAGTGGTATGCCTACGCGTCAAATTATTCGTGCTACAGTCGGCCTCACAGTCTGATCTGAGAATTCAGTATAGATGAGTATATCAATAAGGATTGTACCTATACATAAATTATTGAGTCACAACTTGTGTCCTATTTTTATTAAATAAAGTGGATGAGTTTTAATAATCAAACCGTAGTAAAAATCTGCAGTTGGTGTATTCGTAAATGCTAGGTATACCTATTTGTGCACGCAGCATCGTGACTAAAACTTCCAGAGCCATTCTTTGCTACTTAAGTATTTGATTAAAATAGTAACAGCTAGCAGCAATTGATGTCTGCGTCAGCTATCAAAAAATATTATACTATACACAGTTAGTAGATCCAATTTCATGATAAATGCATTTTTTAAAAGTATAATCATCGGGAAATACAGTCATTCTTGGTATGTTAGCATGGGAAATTTATTTATTGTCACTCCACATTATTTGTAAATCGTCAGTTTTAGCTCAAAATGTACATAAAAAATAATTAGATTTTTATTTACCCTCTCCACTGTTTATAGTTTACCAACATTAATTATTGAATTTTGCTGAAGCACTTATATAACACCATATTTTAAAAACATTTTTGAAACGAATATTTTACGACTATTGTGTAATTAGAATGAAAATGATGAACTACAAATTTTTTATAACTTACAGAAAAAATTTATAATTTATTTTGAGTTATAACTTGTTTAACGAGTAATGTATGTCTTGTATGTGATGTATAAATTTTTGTTACCATTAATTTATAGCTTAAAGTCAAAATTATGATTTAGTGTGTCAGTAATTTATAACTTAAATTAGAAATTGTGAATTGGTTCATCATTTGAAACCAATGTTAATTAATTATTTTGCAGTAAGTTTGATAATTTACGTATATATTCTCACTGATATAACTCATGAATACAGTATTATACAAACATACCACTATCTAAGGCTACCGCCAATCAACATTGTAAGTGCACGGCGCGCCCAGTGTAGTCCTACCGCGCACCTAGAGTAGTTACGTGGGGTCACCAATAGTATAGGGGAGCTGCTGAGCTACTTTCGGTGGTGCTGCCTGCCCACTTTTATCTAGTCTAGAGATACTATATCGAAGGAAACAAAAGAATAACTATACGGAATTATTAATTTTTCAATTTTCTCCCTAACTTCATAAGAATTATCAACAGAATATTTAAATTGGCTTAAGAATTTTGCGAAAAGGGCCGAAAACTATTTATCAAGTTTATAAATGGGGGAACCTATTGATGGTACACTTCATCTGGCTTGAAAATCATCTTTATGTGCCTTGATAATGCCACAATCTCTGGACAAATGACTACCATTTAAGTTGGAAATATCAGACACAGGAATCTCTACTGCGTTGAAAACGCCCCTGTTATCCCATTTTTTGATCAGACTTTTGTTTAAAGAAATCAGCTCAGAGAGGATTCCTTTACTATCAGTAACATTAAATGTAATGTAATAGAAATCATTAGGCAGAATAGCATTGACTTTACACAAGTAATCTTCTCGATATAAAAATTTTTCCAAAAATTTCTCATTTCAAATTAAGGTAGTCTATCACCCACCACTTTTTAACTTCGGTTACCTCGAAAAAAATGTATGTTATAGAATGGATTTTTTTTCGGAATAAATTATAAAAAAATATTTCTACCACATTGGTTTTTGAGTTAATAAAGTTGCAAGTTTAAAATTTTAACACAAGTTACAATGGGACTCTTCGAGTAAGGCAAAAAGAGCTACGTAAGTAACTAAAAAAATTCTGAGACATGTACCGTTAAAAAATTTACAATTCCTTCTATTTTTTACAATTTTAAAACTGTTGAGTCACCAGTATAAATACAAATTAGTTGTAATTCTTAATAAATTGATTAGTTATCAGCACTATATTAAATGGTTGTTTAATAGCATTATTAAGTTGCTCATACCGTTTTTACGATAAAAGTAGTTGTTGAAGAATATTCATAGGAAATTATTTTTTACACGAACAATTAAGTTCTTGTCACTATCTAGCTAATAGACCGCGTTCCTAAAAAAAAAAAAGAAGAAAAAATAGCTTTTCGATTAGGAAAATGAGAATGCCACTTAATTTGATTGTTCCAAGTAATTAATTAATCCCACATTTGGTGACATAGTTACGGGCTAGAAAAAAAAAAAAAAAATTAATGACGATTAAAATAATCTTTTTTTTTTTTTTTTCGTTTTTCTCTCAGTGTGTCATTAGTTATTAGTCAGAGATGCAATCAAGAAATTTAATGATTATATTATCAGTAAAACAGCAACTTGTAAAAAATCATGTAACACAAACACACGGGTCCACACGCGCGCATGCACACCTTCCTATATTATATATTAATTTAAGAAGGTCATTTCACACAAGCCCCTGTCACATCCTCCTCAGCCACCTCTAAATAAGATAAAATTCTATTGATTTTTTCCTTATTCTTATTGGGTTAACTTTTTGTTAAGATCCCTTCACCCCCCCTTAGACCCTTGCTCAATTTTGAAGAGCCGCCCTCCCTCTCAGTGACCCTTTTAATGAGGTGAAATTCTATCGGTTTTTTACCTTATTCTTATGAGGTTAAATTTTCGTTTAGCCCCTCTATGCCCTTTGTCCTCTACTCTTCCTCAACCACCTCCCACTGTTATACAACCCTCTTACCGAATAACCCCGTGAGCTTCCCTCACTATTTTAAATAATTTCCAGCAGCCGCCCTTCAAGTTCATCTCTAAATAAAGTGAAATTACCTGGGTTATCATGTCATTTTTAATTTAACTATTTTTTGTACCCCGCTCATATAACATAACAATTGTTCCAATTTTCTAATGAAGTTCATACGGAGATAAGCTTTCACAAGTATTTTTTAGAAATTCATTGTAAATTTAGATAAATATAAGTATTAGATTTATCATCAACTTTATAAGTAGCATGATCTATGCTGTAAAATGGTTTCATTACTCCTTTTATATGATAAATAATTATATTATTAAAAAGTAAGCATATTTGTAATGAGAAGTAAGTACGATATTACTTATGGAAAAGTTGATATTTTTACCATAAATATCAGAACCAACATCAGTTGTTTTCCATCTATTTGACACTTGCAATGGTTCAAGTTTTTCTTCTCTAATATCTAATAGTAATTTAAAAAAGGTTTCGGAACTTTTTAGAGTTTTGTTATGTTTAAGACGGCGCACTGTACTCTATAACGATAAACAAAGAGGTTGCTTAGTACGAAATCAGATATCTCAAGATAAAAAAATGCTAGAAAAATGAATTTTTTTTTTAAATTGTAGGTTATCTTATTGCCAATCTGGAAAAACTATGGATGAGCTTAAATAATGATAACCTAACCTAAAAATAAATAATTTTCTGCCATTTTTTCTGTATTCAATGAGACTGCTTGTTTTTAATTACTTCTTTAACAAAAAATACGTACATAAGAGAAAATAGTGTCGTTTTTATATACTATTACACCGAAAAACGTGTTTTATGTTACCACATAATCTTAAATTGTTCTAAAACGATAGAAACACAGGTTATTTAACATGAAATTAAATATCCCAAGATAAAAAAATGCTAGAAAAATGAATATTTTTAAAAATTGTAGGTAATTAAATTGCCAATGCAGGACACAACTTACCGTTGATACTTGATTTAATTTTTTTTAAAATAAAAGCTAGTTGCTTGGCCGTCGGCATTTGCACTTGACTTTTTTTTTTTTTTTTTTTTTTTCTTCTACTTCTGGTCGCATGTAATTTTCGTACCATATCTTTTTTATATGCGTGTTGTAGGTGTCAAAAACATTTAGGTACCGTTGTTGTTAACTGTAAGTTCATTGTAGCAATCTTAAGTTTTTATTAGTTCTACTTCTATTGAAATATACTTCTTTATACGTATGGCTTCGGCAGTAATTTTGTCCCTTCATGATATTGTAATCAAATTGTTTTGGGGATTTATCAGCTATTGCTAAAGCGTTTTGCCGTGCAATATGCTCTACTCTGCAACGGTGTGTCAATATATCCTTGTATAAAGATTTGACTTGTAATTAAAGATTTTTTTCTACGTCGATAAGTGTGGAGTTAATATATGCGAAAAAATCCATTTTATCGAGATTTTTTGATTATTAGTGGCAAAAGATTGGCCTCTGTTTAAACGATTAGAAGTTATGGATGTTTTGTTGTGATTATGTTGTACGCACGAATATAATTTTTTTTCTTTATTGTCAGGCAAAGGTTACGTCATCTAACTTGAATAAATATATATTATTTCTCCCGTGAGTTTTTCTATATCTATAGCAATACCTTCGAATAAAACGTCGTATAATTCAAAGTTGCAAGATGATCTCGGTAGTACATCCCAATAGGTGTTGCTACTGACTTGATCTATACAGTTGCCAGCCCTAAGAAGGTACCTAACTCCAGGGGGTAGTATAATTTTCTCTTTAAGCAAATTTATACAGGCTTCAAATTCTTGTCATTGTACTTGAAAGGCGCCAACTACGATAACATCACTCCATGATCTGCGTAGTGTTCTCCACTGCATTTTCCTTCAGAATTTACAGAACCAGCAAAGGTTACAGCGGCTTTTGTTGACCTGTTAACTGCAACGCTATTTACGATCAGTAGGTCATGCTGATACATTCCAGTATTAAATATTTTTATACATTCATCGCGATTAATATTATCGATTAAATTGGCTACACCCTCATGCACTACAGAGTTGTATGAGTGCATGCCGCAATAATTGAATTTTCTTTGTATTGTTAGGTTGCATTTCATAAAGTTTGTTACGGCAAAATCATTTAGTAAAAAAAAAATTGTATGCAACGTTTGATTATATTAACGATGTCTTGAGAAATATTTCAAAGTTTGACTTCTAATAGTTACAGGGTTGTTGCGTTTATGCTTGAAGTTTTACGATCGAATTCTACTATACATAAGCTACATGGGCTGTCATCAAAAGTGATATTCTGAGGATATTTTTTTTTAAGGTTTAAAATCATGCGGTATTAAACAAGTAAAGAAAGACTAAGAAAAAAAGGTAATAGTAGAACAACGGGTGATACTTTTACGTATAAAGTTAGCCCTTATTATGGGATTTATTTATTCCTTGACTCACAAGAGTCTGTATTAATTTTCTTTCTGTTGGGAGAAAGCATCTTATATACTCTTAACATATTCGCAAAAACTATTTTGTGTTCATTTCCTACTAAACTTCTAAGATTATGTTTTTTTAATATTCCTAGAATTTTATAAAGCCCAGTAAAAAAATCTTTAAATTTACTCTTTTAAACACCTTTTAATAGCAAGACGTATTTGCCCACCGTAAAAAGTTTTTAGTTTATTTTTTTATCATAATGTTCCTAAGACTTATTTTTGTTTTAACTCAGTTATCATACGCTTATTTCTAAATATTATTGAGCTTAAACACTAAATTAATAATGAAATCTCATACGTATGTAGATTTTCCTTATTTGTTAATGTTACAGATAATGGTAACCTTGTCAATCTTCATAACACAACTTCTAACGGCGGCACGCGGCGGCGTATGTTATGTTCTTTCTTGTATGCAGGTGTTGTAGTTTAGGATAGATAGTTTAACCAATTCATCCCAATCACTTTTACTATCAGCGTATTGCTTAAGATATTTACCCAGTGTATGATGAAACCTCTCTAGTAATCCATTATACACTACCTGTGGCGCCACTAGTGAGCCACGCGTAAGCATAAATGCGTCTCATCAAACTGAGTTACCTCCAGCAAACCAAATTTTTTTCAGTGTGCTGCCTAAGACCCAGCAGTTGTATGCCAATTGTAGTTATAAATATATGAGAGACCGCGGTCTCACTACCGAGCTTTATTATAACACACTCAATTGTTAGCTACACACACACAGGCGCAGGCACGCACGAGATACAATTCTGATTTAATATACCTTTCTTTTATTCATGGTATTGAGAACCTTTCATTATTAATGCATGCACATGTGTGTGTCGTCCGATTTAATAGTCCAGTGGTCCCAGTCCTATACCTGTTATTTAATATCTAACTACTCCACGTATCAGGGACATACGTGGCATTAAGTTATGAGCTAACAAAGCACCTGACATCCTGACTTGACAACAGTAAAATTAGGTAAGGTTTGCAGGTTGTTTGACCTATACAGTATACGAGGAGTGATGCCAAGGGTTCTCCTGCTTAATAAGCCCGATCAAAATTAAGTAAGGCAGGATATAAGTACACGTATTATTCCCAGCATTATTTTCCTCCACGAATCTCGTAAGACAGCGTAATGCTTAAAATATTCACCTAGTGCATGATGCGATCTCTCTAGTTATCCATTTGATTGAGCGTGAAGAGCCGTTGTTCTTACCTTTTTAACTTTTGAGCGTATTGCAACTATTTTCATAAAATTGCTTTAAAAATTTCTCTCTTGATCTGTCAAAATGACCTTGGGCGCTCCAAAAATGTAGATAAAACTTCGTATGAACGCGTTGGCAATCGTGGAGGATGTTGCGTCTTTTAACGGTACTGCAATGCAAAATTTCGACAGCTGATCTTGCATCTTTAAAATGTACTCATTTCCTTCATTATTTTAGGTAGACGTCCAAAAATACTGAGTGCAAACTCCTTAAATACGGTATCGGACATGTCTTTTATTGGTATTAGCTGCTTAGTTTGTAGTCTTATTAATTTTTTTAATTGGCATTCTAGGAATTGTTAAATACGTAGTTGTACATCATCCTTTAATCCTTCCCAATAGTATTCTTGGCATCTGTGGCTTGACGTATTAGAGACACTTCTGTGTCCTCCGTTAGGTGATTTATAAAGCTTGTAAAAAGTTTTATCTCTATCTTTATCTTCTACATATTATTAAGAGAATTTTAACATACTATGATCTTGATAATACTATCATAAATGTACTTTTAAGCAAACCATACATTTCTGCCCAACCTAAATTACGTATGTTTACATTTTGAGATACACTTCTGGTCGTTAAGTTTCTCTCTGTCAAAACAAATCGTAGTTTTCCGAAAAAATCTCAGTCACAATTGCTGTTAACTGCAGTCAAGAAAGAGTTAACTTAAAAAGCTCACCGGTCGTTTTTAGGGCCATCGGATGTCGAACTACCTTGCCAACAAATATATTAGAACTTAACAAAGTTGACAGAAAACACACTTTAGGGGTCACACAAATTATAAGCATGCCAAAAGTCGCAAGAGGGTGAATCGGAAGAAAAACTTCAAGTGTATCTAATAAATACAATTTTACTTAGGCGTCAAGAAACTGACGCAGAAAATTTATCGAGATTGAAACAGCAGCGTCAAAATCGACAACTAAAGAGTCCATTACGTGAGAGATCAGCTTTTCATTGTACCCTCACAGCAATCTCTGAAATCTTTAAAGATCCTACTTCAGATTTTTTAATGAGTAGAAAATGTATTTGTGTTTTTGTGGCAATAAAAATGTAGGGTTTAAGGTCCAGGACTTTGTTGCTCTGGTAATAAAGTTGTGAGATATGAGAAAAAAAATTTTTTTTTAATATAAATTTTTTGGGGGTTTAAAATCTTAACAGCTTTAAAAAATAGCCGTTTTCGTGAATTACACGGGAGAAACTGTAAATCAACGGCTTCTTATGGCCACCGATTATTTTATGGCATAAAGAACGCACGGTACTTTTCAGCATAATTATTTTTTTGAATTTTTACACCTTATTATTTGACCAAATAAACTATATGGATTCCGAAAAAATATGTTTTTAATAAGAAGATTTTTGTTCTGAGATGTATCAGGAATATGTGTAAAATTTCTAACTGAAAATGTTTCACATTACATGTCAACACACTACGGTGTTTCATTTTGTAAGTCTCGGGCGAAGCCGAGACGGGGGGCTGCTAGTACTATCATAAATGTACTTTTAAGCAAACCATACATTTCTGCCCAACCTAAATTACGTATGTTTACATTTTGAGATACACTTCTGGTCGTTAAGTTTCTCTCTGTCAAAACAAATCGTAGTTTTCCGAAAAAATCTTGCATCTTTTTTTTTCTTTTTTTTTTTTAATCATAATTTGCGATTATTGTTTTTCATCTGTTTTACAAAGAGCTAATTGTTGATTGATAACTTCTTCTTTATATCGATTGCTGTTTTACATGTTTCAGCTTCGCTTTTTCTTAATTTTTTCTTTTAGATTTTTTGTTTCGTATCATGTGGTAATTCTGGTGTAACCTTAGCCAAGCCCGTTGTAAGTCGATTTTGCTGCTTCGTAGCGTATGTTTTTTTAAACCGACTTAGGTTTAGCTTCTTGAATACCTTCGTTTTTTTCTAAAAATTTTTTTTCGAGATTTTGCACAGCTTTTTGTCGTCTTTTCATACATTTACCTGTTATGTTACCATCAGACTACGTGATAATGCATCTGAAGGCAGATTGACTCTACCTGGGTGGTCAATTATTTCGTAATCGTATTCGGATTATTTGAATCGCCAATTCTGCACTCGTGTATTAAGGTCTCCTGTTTAAAGCCATACAAGTAGTTAGTGATCCGTGACTATGGTAAACTTTTGACAGTACATAAATGGGCAAGAAGTTTTGCACAGAGTGTAAAATTCTAGTACCTTTCTCAAACGTGTTACATATAAGCTCGGATCCTCTTAATGCGCAAGAAGTATACGCGATGGGTAAGTCGTTTCCGATTTTTTTTCGTAACAGAATACCACCTATAGTCGTTTTTGATTTTTTCTTGTGACAAAAATCCCCTTCATGCCTAAGGCATCTGTTGTTATGATAAATGGCTGATTTATGTCATAGAATTGTAAAAGTGGTGCCTGCCTAAAATTTACACACTTTCTTTAGGTCCTAAAAGGCCTTTTCTCAATTATTTATTCAATGGAAATTTTAATTACCCGGGAGTAATTTACTTGAAAGTTTAGCCTTTTTGGTAAAATCTTCGATTAGACGCCAGTATTATCCATTAAATCCTACGAATTGCATTAGGTTTTTTATGTTGTAAGGACGAGGGTACAACTTTACTAATTCAACTATTTTCGGGTTAGGACTTAGCTTTATTTTAGTTGTTATATGCCCTAAATCATTTACCTCTACTTACATCAGCTGGCATCTACTAGGCTCTAGTTTCCAACTTGCTTTTTTCAATCATTCCATTACAAGATCGAATAATTGCTCTTGTTCATTAAGAGTTTTTGCGTTAATGACAATATCATCCATATACACAAAAGTTCCTTTGCCTATTAATTCGACGAGAGTTCGTGACATAGCCGACTGATACTCGGCAGTGGCATTTCTTAAGCTAAAAAACATTCTAATAAATTCAAAATGTTCATTTGGGATAAGAAACGCTGTTTTATGTATGTCATTGGGGTGGTCTACGAATTAATAAAAGCCTAATTTGCAATATATGACTGTATTATATTTAGAGTTTTCTACTTGAACTGTAATATATCAGTCATGTTTAGGAGTGGAAAGCTTATCACTATTGTTTTTTATTTAAAGACCTAAAATCGAGAACTACACGCCATTAGGCTTTTTATCGAAATCTTTTTCCGGAATGATCCAAAGATTTGTATAACAGACGGATTGCAATCGCTGTATTTAAGTCCATCGTCACCATTTTCGAATAGCTCCTGTACTTAGTGCTCGACTTTATCCTTCAGGGCATATAGAATCTATTATTGCTTAGAAGTTACAGCAGGGTCGTCGATTGCTAAAATGCGATGTATAGCTAGATGAGTGACCGTGAACTTGTCTCCTTTAAAATAAAATCTTTCGATGTGTGCCTCAAGCAATTTGTAGACTTGTTCTCTTTCTAGTTCGCTCAGATTACTTTGGCCAAATATTTTTATAAGCTTAGCTGTACTTGGCTAAAAGATAAAGTGTAAAGGTTTGCTGTTATCTTTTTGTATAAATAAAACATTCACAGATTTGCTTCGTATATCAAATTTATAAAAAGTTTAATCTGTTGAGTTAATATATGTTTCTCTTTCACCAAGGCTAGACAATTTGTTGATTACAGCTCCGTTACTGGAAAGATCTTAAGTATTATCGTCCTTAGCTCTAAAAGTGATTGATTCGCACGTATCAATCTCATCACTCGTTGACTACGTCAAAATGCTATATCCAAGCTCAGACTTTTGTTGGTATTTTAATTCTACTTGTGTACTTCTTACTGAAAAAAATTTTTTTTCCTTATTCATCACCATTATTTTATTTTTAAAATTTGGTCTAGATATAAATTTTGTAAAGAAATCTAAGATGAGAATCCCTTCGAATAGCAGTTAAGAGTCATTATTGGTTACTTGAAAGTTCGATATATTGATGCTGCTGTTCGCCCGCTTTGGGTGAGGATTTCACCCGACTTAAGTGAGCAGTTCACTTACCATGGGTGAGCGAGAGCACCACCCACTGAGGGCGCTGTAAACAGTAAAGTTAAGCAGACGGTCTAACCAACTTTTTTCTAGTGTAGTAGATTAATAGTAGTCGATCCGAATTTCATTGTGAATTTGTCCGATTGCCATTATAATTTTAGTGTTACATTATGTCAATTTTGCAACCAGATAAAAATAGTCGTTTTCTTATTATGCTGATTTCGGATCCAGTGTCTACTAGTAGTTGTTTTTTAGGTTTATAAATGTTAAACTATGAAAATTCTCCACGAATCTCATTGATATTCAAGTGATGCGTAGGGGTTAAGTTACATCCAAAATTTTGTTTGAAACCGATAACTAGTCCTAGCAGTTTTAAGAGCATGTGCTAAAAGTTCAGTCCACAGTTCGTATCTTGTAATTATTTTATTTTCAAAATTATGTCATGCGGTATTACGAATGACTCATGAACTATATAAAACGAAATATTTTTCTGAAATAATTTTAAAATAGTTTTTTTAATTTATAAAATAGTTTCATTCATTATTTCATGAAATTCTACTGCGTCATTATTGTCAATATCAACTCTGTCAGAGAACTTCTAACTTTGATTAGGTTCTTATTAAGTCCACAATTTATCATGAGGCTTATCAGATTTAGACCAAAATGAAAATTCACATATTATTTCAGCAAGATAGCAGTTGTTGCTGTTATGCTCTTGCATAACTTATGCCCTCTGTTATGTTGCTATATTGCAAACATTGAAAAATAACGGCGTTCTAGCATTACACAATTGGCATACTGTTTAAGTGTTTTGATTACTAGTTCTAAAAGAATCTCTTGTCGTATGGCTTATCTTTCTGCGTATTTGGCAATTTAATTATTTAATTTTACATTGTTTTTCAGTGTGATTATTACGTCGACAAATTCTGCATTTTTTTGGTGTCTTGATTTATGGTGCTACATTTCTTTGCCATATGACTTTTCTTTTTACACAGTTGGAAGATGACTAAGTACACGATCGTCTCCAATATGTTTGCCAAAATGGCATAAATTACAATGAAGAGTATATCTTTTTTTTTTCTATACGCGGTTCCTGTTTTTCCTTGATTGCGTTAAGCTCGTTGTACTTTAAGTATTTTCTCTAATTAAATAGCTCTTGTTAGTACGTCATTAATTACTTCGTTTGCAATAGTGCTTAGCTTGGTCTTAATTTTTGGTTTAAGTCTGTTTCTAAATCACTCTACTGTACTTTGCTAAAGAGCTGCAGTGAATCTGCTCCATCCTTTAACCTCTTAGCCCCTAAAATTCGCTTTTGTATATATCTCTGATTCTGTTTGCATATGTTATCACAGACTTATTATCTCTTTAGATTTGATTGCCCATTTCTCCTTGCAGTTGGTGTATGGTTTTATGATGAAGCGTAAATAGTATTCACGTTATTTTTGAGGGCGTCGATATTTTCAAAGACTACATCATGTATAGCCGAATGTGCTTCTCCAACTAGCTTGCTTCTCAAAAGCTTGGTCAGATTGGCTTTGTCTGCAGCAGTTACTATTCCCTCAGCTTCGTCGCAGCCTTCAACAAATACACTCATTGGTATATTTTCTCCATCTAATTCGAGTACCACCTTTAAGGCGTCTTTTAATACAACAGTTTGAGTTGCCGTATTTTTTAATAAGGGATTTGCAGGTCTAGGTACAGAAGGCTCGACTGGTAAGGGTCATACTCTTCCTTCTTTTACTTCCATAGCAGTATTACCAAGAGTGTCTTCGTTCTCTTCTCTAGCAGTACAGTGAAATATGTTAGCTTTACGAATCATTTCGTCTAATTTACCATTATCAATACCTATTGATTGGACGATTGAACTTCGATCAATAAGTAAATCTGAATTAAATAACATTTCGCTATCGCTGGTATTTAAATTTGAGTAACAAAGCTGATATTATGTGAATTTATCGACTTCGCCTTGAAACATTTTACTTTGCAATGCTTGTTACCGTGTAATACGTTTACCGCTCGTTACTATACACGGTAATGAGAGTGCGGATTATTAAGTATAACGGATTATACTTTAAGCCTTAACTTTTTTCCCCAAGATGTTTTCAACTTCTCCATACGAATGTCGACTACCGTTAAGGAGGAAGTTTGATCGACAGTAAACATATGACAGTCTCTAAGTAGTTTGGCGTACTCTTGTAATAAATTATTTTTTAAAAAGTAAAAGGGATTTTTATACAAGGTTTCTGATTTACTCGCTACAAAGTCTGAAACAACTTAAATGGAAACACAATAGCCAGAATCTAGATCAAATCAAAGAGAACTATTATTGTTTCATAGTAATGCAGTGATTTTTAAATTATATTTGATGTTTATGGACAAATCATAGAAAGTGACAAGGATAATGCTGATCGCGTCAATTTCGTGATATTTTTTATTGCGTCTTTGTGTGGAATAGTTTTAAAAATTTTAGATCTACATCAATTGTTTCGGTAAAAATTTACTCTTATTTCTTACCCTATGATGTTAAATGCCTACGCTACATTAATGGCTGCTGGATGGTGCAAATTGAAAGCAGCCTTCTTAGATACTGTAAGACTGATATTTACCCGTTACATAATTTAGACGTTTAAGTGTTATTTATTTCAGATGTAGTTGTGCGAATAAATTACTCAGTTCATCAAAGTTGCTATCCTTCTTGTCACTTAAATCTTTTGCTAATATCTAGTGTAAGAATTCGATATATTTTTGCAGAGCTTATGCTTGATCGCACAGTAAGGCGACAGTATCCTAGTGGTCTTTGTCAAAGGTGTCTAAAATATCTTATTTTTCTTCGAATTCAACAAGTTTGTCAGCGTGTATAAGAATTAACGCTGAATTTCCGCGAGTTTTTCGCTCTACCTTCTTAATTTCGATTTCCAATCAGATGATGTAGTCAATTTCGAGCTCAACTATGTGACAAAAAAATTGGTAGAAGATGAGTATAAATTTTTTGTTTTGTGTGTAAAATAGCCGATTAACTTCGACAAGAGCTTTTGTTGTTTTCTCGCTCAGATTTCTTTTTGAAGGTTCTTCACCTATCATCTGGGCCTTGACGGTACTTGACCTTGAAATCGTAGTTTGGTACCTGTTGTATGATGTTTACTACTGTGACTCTAACATTATTAATCCTTGTAGAGCCTCTAAAAATTATTTTTGGAGAAAAAACGGTTACTACGAAGAAAAGTAAAGTCAAACAGGACAAAAATTCTACTGCCGCCTTCATGTGCCATCAAGTATAGGCTCTGCAAAATTATATCAAAACGTTACACTGGTTATTAGCAAAAGGTTTAAGTGACAAAAAGGATAGTAACTTTGATGAACTGAGTAATTTATTCGCACAGCTACATTTGAAATAAATAACACTCATAAGTCTAAATTATATAACGGGTAAATACCAGTCTCACAATTTTTGAGAAGGCTGCTTTCAATTTGCACTATCCAGCAGCTAACAAATTTCTTTAAGGCTGTGACGAAGCTAAGGAAAAAGTAACTGCCGCAGACAAAGCTAATCTGACCAAGCTTTTGAGAAGCTTTTTGAGAGATTATTTTAGAACTAGAAATCAAAACACTCAAGTAGTATGCCAATTGTGTAATGCTAGAACGCCGTTATTTTGCAATGTTTGCAATACGTAAGGGCAAAATAGCGACAACTGCTATCTTGCTGTAATAATTTGTCAATAGAGTGACAAACCAGGCCACGTAGCTAAGAACTGTACGCAACTTTTAATACAAACCAAAAACTCGCTGCATTGTCAACTGTGCAATCAAAATGGCGATACTGCTGCTACCTGCAAAGTATGCGCCCATTGCAAAAACACAGGCCACACAATACAAGAATGTACGTAGAAACAATATAATAAGCGTAAAAACAAGAAAATCAGGGAAACGATGTAACCCCTCAGATTATGAGCGAAACTTTAAGGGCGCCAAACAACCCAACGTGCTTAGTAGACCTGAAGTGCTTACTTGCCGAATTAATACCCTTGGTGTAATATGTAAAAATAAATACATACCTTACGTCGCGTCGGTAAGCTTCATGATAGATTCTGGACTTTATGAGAACCTAACCAAAGTTAAAAGTTTCCTGATGGAGTTGACATAAACAATAATGACGCATAAAATTTTATGAAATAATGAATGAAACTATTTTATAAATTAAAAAAACTATTTTAAAATTATTTCAGAAAAATATTTCGTTTTATATAGTTCATGAGTCATTCGTAATACCGCATGACATAATTTTGAAAATAAAATAATTACAAGATACGAACTGTGGACTGAACTTTTAGCACATGCTCTTAAAACTGCTAGGACTAGTTATCGGTTTCAAACAAAATTTTGGATGTAACTTAACCCCTACGCATCACTTGAATATCAATGAGATTCGTGGAGAATTTTCATAGTTTAACATTTATAAACCTAAAAAACAACTACTAGTAGACACTGGATCCGAAATCAGCATAATACGAAAACGACTATTTCTATCTGGTTGCAAAATTGACATAAAGTAACACTAAAATTATAATGGGAATCGGGCAAATTTACAATGACACTCGGCTTAACTACTATTAATTTACTAGGTATAAATGTAAACTTTCAAGTAATCAATCACGACTCCAAACTGCTATTCAAAGGGATTCTCGGCTCAGATTACTTCACAAAATTTAAATCTAGACTTAATTTTTAAAATAAAATTACGGTGATGAATAAGGAAAAAATTTTTTTTTCAGTAAGAAGCACACAAGTATAATTAAAAAACCAACAAAAGTCTGAGCTTGGATATAGCGTTTCGAACTAGTCAACGAGTGATGAGATTGTTACGTGCTTATCACAAGCAGAATCGCTCTCAGAGGTAAGGAACGATAAAATCAAAGATCTTACCGGTAACGGAGCTATAATCAACAAATTGTTTGGCCTTGGCGAAAGAGAAACATATAAAAACTCAACAGAGGAAACTTTTAATGAAGTCGATGTACGAAGCAAATTTATGAATGTTTATTTTGTCTGAGAAGGCAACAGCAAACCTGTAGCAAACGTTGAGCAACAATGTGTTCAAAAATAATACGTAATTATTTGGAAGTGTATAATTATATTTATTTACCTGTGCTTACCATTGCGACAATATTTTTTATTTTATTTATGTATGACAAACGAAGAAACAGACACATTAAACATGATTGGATTTCATATTTAAGTTCAAGTACACAGATTTGTATGTGCGGCGTGCACGACTGTTTTGTTAGCATGCGTATTTAAAGGAAACGCCACAGCTTCAAGATAGACGTCATAATATCGACGAGCAGTTGGCTCGCTCTCTCTACTAAATCCTAATATGCAGAAAAAAATTAATGTTCCAGTACCATTTATCACGCCGCTGCCAGGAATAAGAGCACTGACGGAGGAGGACGGGTCACATTACTTATTACTAATTATTGCGTGATTTGCGTGAGCTGCAGCAAAACCGAGTGATTTGTACACTTTTTATACTATTAATACGGTGCCACGCTAAATAACATCAAATATGAGTACACGTAAAATCTCCTTCAGTCAATACACCGGCTCACACTACAGGCTCACACTTTCGTCAATTATTCCACCATAAAGCTCTGCTGATACTCGCTGTGCGGTCAGCTCTTTCGTTGCTCAACTCAACCACGGACGCGGTGGGGGTCTGCTCATGCGGCGTTACGTTGGCAAGAGCCCTACCTTCGGACATGGAGCAAGACAGAGACAGCCTCTGCTTTCATATCAGACGGTGTCTGTTGTTAATAAGTGAGTGAGTGCACACGCGCGTGTGTAAGTTTGTGTATGTGTGTGTTCGTGGCGTGCACCTATGTGTGTGCTTCACTGGTGCCTTATATGCATTCGTGTGAGTGGCAGTAAATCAGTTGCAGTAGCGGGGGGTGTGGCATAGAACGTGCGGGAGAGCTGCACGAGATACTTTTTCATACATGCTTGTTGCGCAGGCACGCTCTCTTCGTCAACGCCATACATGGTAAGCTGCATCAAGAAGACATGGTTTGCTACCTATTAGACCCTTGATACTGACCGCACATTTTGGGAGTGTCTGTGACACGTCAAATTGCCGTGTTACAATAGAAACACTGCGAGAAAAACACCCAGCAGACGCATTATTTGGATCCCATATTTAATAAGATTTTGACCACGTAGCTTCTAAATTTAACCCCGAATATAGTACAACTGAAAAGAAGTATTATTCAACTCAACAGTCCATTCAAAGTAAACTTTAAAATGCAATAACTCGAAGAAACTCGATTCGGTAACCTTGCAGCCTTAACATTATAACGTGTCATTCCATAATCTCTAATTTTCAAAATTTAGAGAAGAAATAACAAAGTGCTTGTGATAAGCACATGATCGCTTATCACTGGTGATGTTAAAAAAAATTAGGCGTGTGTGAGTGCACACCTCCTCAGTAGCTCAAGTGGGAGAGAAACTATCTAGACAACTGGAGATTGTTTGTTTGATCCACACCCAGATATTTTTTTTTATTCTTGAAAATCCTGAAAATAGCTTCAAATTTCTTTAAACTTTTAATTTTTGTCTTTCGAAATAGATGTGCCTATAAATTTGATGATACATATATATCACAAATTATTTTTAAATTATATCATTTTTCAAAATTATATCTTATTAGATTATTAAATCTGAGATATGGTCGAAATAACTAAAAAACCGAAAATAAAATCTATTAACACCTATAGTGTATGAGTTTACGACTCCTCGGTAGCTTAAGTAGTAGAGCAACTATCTAGAAAATCGGAGATTGTGTGTTTGATCCACACCTGAAGAAGATTTTTTTTTATTCTAGTGAAATTTCTTGATACTTATAATGTTGGACTCTTCAAATTCAATGGAAATGTTATTTGTCATCATAAAATGACGTAATTGGACTGTGAGTAGTACTTCTATCTATACGTGTGCCTATAGAATTGATGATACATTTGTAATACAAACATTGCTTGTTGTACTAGTGATAAAGTCACATAAAAACATCTGAAGACAAAATTATTGATGATTAGAAAAAAAAAATATCATCACACTGTAATAAATACAAAGAGACGAAATATTTGGCTGACAGTGAGCTACTAAAATTAAAATATTAATTTTAGTTTAAAAAATAATCTTTCTTACCTTGGGTCGTTTTTCATGCCAATCGGACGCTACTGCACCCTTGGTAGAAAAAATAGTGTTCTACTCACAAGCTCTATCTAACCGGGGATACTTTACAGTCTCTCAGGAGTTACTATGCAGGACCCTCAGACCGCGTAATAGCTTTGGTGGCGATGGTACTTCTGTGACAAAAACTACTATTTCTAGAGATAATAAAATTGGCAAAAATAACGAACACATAATGTTAGAATACTCAAGTTATTACATAGTAATATAATTATGCAAAACTACTGCATGAATAGTACAAAATTATAAAAACACTCGCGTTATTACGTTTAGAAGTAAATGATCTAGTTTTTGGAAGAGATAGTTTACTAAAATGAGCCAGTATGCTAATTGTAAGAGATCAGTTTTTCTACAACAGGCATAGCAGTGGCCTCAAAGTGTTCTTTTCGTGTAGATACTGACGTAACCTTAAAAATGTATGATGGATTGAGATTTTTTAGTTGAACAATACATCATTTGCTTTATTTTTCCTGTATTCTAGAAACAATTGTTTATAAGCTCAAAATAGTTAAGCCGTTAGACTTTTTCTTGTTCGAGATTGACCATTTTGAGAAAAAAAATTGTTTTACATTTACGTAACAGTTGGTAATGCCTTTTAACGTTACAACCGATTATAATACTTTAAGACTCAATCTTTTCAGAATCGTACAAACTTTAAAAAAGTTATTTGGTTTTCCTCAATCTTGTAATAAAGCTATTTGCTGAAAAAGACGAAAAATTTCTTTTATAATAGCTTATGTTCTAATGTTGATGATTTTTACCTCAGTCAAAAGTAAAGAGTATGCATAAAAACTCATTAAAATTCTGAATTTTTGATATTTTAAAGTATAATTTGTTGCATTGTAGAAAAAGTTTTTACTGTATTAAAGATCCAAGAACTATATTGCAAAAACAATAGTAAAAAATATACATCCCTAGAAGTGGATATCCCTATGTTATTAATAAAATATAAATTATCATTGAACATAATTATTGATATTCTAAAAGGTAAACTCAACGTTGTTGAGAAAATAATTTAACTTTTTTCGATTTTTCCTATTTATTCTCCTATTTATTTGTAATTTATCAGAGTGATAAGAATTATTGCTTTTTCAGATGAAGCTAAAGATGGTGTGAAGAAGTCTGAAGTTGTTGCCTGGTATCTCGATAAAATTCAAGACGAGATCGATTCTGAAGAAGAACTATTAGAACGAAAATCTTTAATAGAGAAAATCATCTTAAGACTTGTATATCATGATGAAATTCTTATAGAATTAAGAGATGAAAAAATAAAGGAAAATGAAGATCAGGATCCACTATTAATTGTTCATCCAAATTATGTTGTGGAGTAAATTCTTTATTTTTGTGATTTATAACTGAAAAAGTAAAATTTGGACTATGACTTTAGACTTAAAGTGTAATACATACAAACATTATTTATTCTGAAATGCTTCAGCTCAATAAAGGCAGAAACAATTTATACTTTAAATATAACTTTTTTTTAATGTTTAGAGGCTTACCCATACATAAACTTATTCATAGGATTTTAAAAATGTGTTACATCAATAAATAAATTAAGGACAACGAATGATTGTGTACTCCAGTGTTGACTAAGACACCAACTATGTAAATCAGAGCCGTTTTAAATCATTTATTGCTTCAAAGAAATCTTATTTATAAAAAAAAACTCAAGAATATATAAAAATGACTAAGACATTTTTTACCAAAACAAAAGTTGTAAGAGGAATATAACCGTTGTCTATTTTAAAGTATTTTATTGTACATTATTTTAAGATTAATAAGTCAATTCAACTTTTAAAAAAACTAAATTTTAAAACGAATCTTAGTTATTAGTATCCTTGTAGCGATGTACCCTTACTCAATGGTTTATGTGTGACTTGCGAGTAAAGGGTGTGATTGTCAAATAAATTTTTTTCTAGAATTCGTAGTGTACTATGAAAATTGAGCTTATAGAAAGAATAAAGAAAATTCGTGATTTTATAATATTGCGTTTGATTTTATAAACATTAGCAGATAATGATTCCCTACGATAAAATCATTTAAGTCTAGAAAAAATGTCAAAGTTTTAACGAAAAGAACAATGTATTTTCTTTTAATTAATTTACTTAAAATACTTGTCTCATTCAGATCGGACAGATTAGGAAAAAAGTTTAGTGACACACTTTTGATTTGGCTGAAATTTTTTTTACGGATCCCATATCGAAAAAAAGATGCACGAGTTCATAGATTTTTTTCCTCAATATTTTTTGAAGCATAAGGTGTTGAAAATTCAACATTTTGATGGTTTTTGGCTGGGAAACCTATTTAAAAAAATTCTTAACTCTTGTTTTGTTAGAGCTACAAACTTTTATTTTTATTTTAAATACTTAAATAATGATTAATGACAAATACACAGTGTTGTAAGCAATTAAAACGTTGAAATCGGTTTTTACCCCTTGCCCCACCCTCGTAGTGAGTTTAAAATATTACCATTATATTCTACGTCAAATTTCCTATATCAAACGTTTATTTAATACATGGAAAAATTGTTTTTACTATTAAAGATAAATTAATTATTTTAGCGATGTACGTTGTATCGGCGTGCGGGTTCCTTTGCACGCCATGCACATTCTCTAACCCCATATCTTAGCAATATTGATATTTGGTTTATACTTCTTATTTATTCAATAAATTAGTAATACCTGTCAACACATAAGATTGTATGAATAATTTAAAAAAATATTTTAGTGAATACAAAACATATTTGTTATAATTTATTATGATATTTTATTTAAAGATTATTACAACTGTTTTATTGTCATCTAATAATAATTTCTTGGCTTTTAATATCTGAGGAGGGATCGGAATCGTACTGTGAAACTGTAAAGTAACTTTGATCGTTATAGCTTTTTGAGAACATGCTGATGACTTTTTCTTCTTCATGCTAATCATTTGTTGAACGACGAGATATTATATTAGGAAAATCTTCTGTTACCCAAACAAATAATTCTTTCGAAGTACGAATAGGGTTATTTACCCTGTGAAGACTTGCTCTAGCAGTAAGTTGTTTCAAAGTCCCACCTATTCCATCACATGATCCCGTTCCATAAGACGTAGGAAAAAATGCCTTTCAGTTGCTATTTAAAAATTTTCTAAATGATGTGTGATGTTTATAAAAATTGTTTTATTATTATACGGCACGCTAAAATTACAAATAACAATGCATCCGTTTCTCATTAAATTTTTTTTTTTTTTTTTCATTAAAAATGGGCTTTATTTTTTAACTAAAAAAAATTTAGTAATAGTTTTCCAAGTTATTACTTGAAAGTTGTAAAAACTCATCGTCAGCAGATATTAGAATTTGGCGTAAAGTTCTTTTTGTCATCACCCATCGTTTGTAACTTGAATTTTCGATTAATTTTGTTCATAATTTTGTTCCAATTGCTTAAATGCTCAATCACATTTTGTACACCAGGGCACTTTTTATATTATTCCATTAAACAATCAGTGGATTGCATATCACACATCATGCCAGTCAAACAATCACGATAATTCGTAATTGAGCGTAGAAAACCAGCTGTTATTAACTTTAAATTCGCTTCATCGATTAACATTTTCACATTTTCGTGTATCAGAGAGACGCAAATCGAGTGTGTGCTACTAGCTCCTGCTAATATATTACAGTGTTTTGGGTATAAGCTTGCAAACTTAAAAAAATGACATTTTATTGTCGAATAATTGTTTTTGAATACATTTTACAATTCTTTTAAACTATTAAAAATTAGGAGTGCATCACAATTTCTACTCGTTCACTTTTATGGAGATGTAATCATGTATTCCTGGCATTAATTGGGTGCATTTATCAGACTGATCAACTATAGTATTAATATACTGTGCTTCCAAAGATCAATCGACTTGTATCACTAGATTAGCTTCAATAGTAAATTTTCTCTGGTAGTAAAAATAGCTTCTCCATTATTTAAAAAGACGTTTTTTATAGGAGATTTAATGTAAAATATGATGGTAGCATCTAAAATATGCTATGAGGATGGGGCAATAGTTAAAAACCAATTTAAAAATTTTGATAAATATATATATATATCTCTTAAGTCATGTTTCTGGTACCTGATATATGTCCAAGTTTTAAAGCATATGTACGTACTATTGGAAGTGGTGATAAATAAATTTCTAATAATTTTCACACATATATTATTTATGTCCATAAAAAATACATATATAAATTTTTAAATAAACAATACTTTATGGCATCCAAGGTAAAAAGTAATGCTTATGGCACCTAAAAAAATTTTGCTTTAGAAAAGTATTCAAAGA